>JBBPDE010200742.1:0-16178 GCA_037974605.1 Nannopetersius ansorgii
ACATTTCCCTCTGATCACCATCAGGCTTCTGTTCTGTTTGTCAGTTCACTGGTCCGAGTTTTGAGCGAACAAAGGCTAATCAGCCCTGTTAGACCAGCTGTAGGCTTTACAGCACAAACTCTTATGTCCATATTTGCCGGTCAAAATCCACGTAAATCCATTTAAGAAAGGTTTTGCAAACCTTCGTTACATTCAACCACTGACCTACATTCAACCACTGACCATAGCCCAAGTCATGATGAGAAAAGACATCAGAGTAAATGTTTAGTTTTTTGGGTGATGCAACTTTTGCATTATTCAGAATGGTGGGGATTGAAATCACATTACTGACCTTTGTGACTGATGGACCCCAGTTGACTGGAAAGGCTGGCCACAAACAGTGACTCTCTAAAGGAAGTATTCTGGGTTTGAATGATTTATTGTGGAATTTTGCAACAATACAATTACTTGGTAAAACAATGCTGAGGCTGGTTTTATTTTTCAACAAAACTGGAATCTTATATGGGAAGTGAGTGGGGAAGAAATAAGGCATGTATCCCTGGACTCCACACTGCACACATTCACCCAGTATGTGACATGCCCCACCAGAGACAATAAAACATTGGACTTACTGTATGCCAACACTAAGGAAGCATACAGGTCATCACCTCTTCCTCCCCTGAGGACATCATATCACAACTTTGTGCACCTTGTGTGTATGAGCCTCTAGTGTGCAGGGAGCCACCAGTCACCCACACAGTGCAGAGGTGGTTGAAGGAGAGCAAGGAGGCTCTTAGGGACTGTTTTGAGTTTACTGTGTGGGAGGTGCTTTGTGATGACCACAGGGAGGATATAGACAGCCTTGTCACCTGCATTACCGACTACATTAACTTATGTGTGGATAACACTGTACCCACCAGGACTGTGTGGTGCAGCTCCAACAATAAGCCTTGAATTACACCATCAAGGAGAAGCTGAAAAGGGTGCAAAGAGAGCTGAAAGGACTGATCAGGGATGGAAAAGACAGCTGTAGGCAGAAGATGGAAAACCAGCTTTTGCAGAACAATGTTGGCAAAGTCTGGAGAGACCTTAGAGCCATGTCATTCCACAAAGAACAGAATCCTCTGCCGGTGGGGGATGTGAGGTGGGCAAATTAACTGAATCTCTTCTTTAACACGTTTGATTCATTCTGGATGAAGTCTTCAACATCAGCTGCAGACACCTCCACCCTCACTGCTGCTTTTCCTCCACTGACACCTCAGACACTTCACACCTCCTCCACACACCCTGCTCACTGCTCCCCAACCCCAACCTCAGCATCCAGTACACACCCAGCACACAGCTCCAGGTTGTCCAGTTATTAGGGAACTGAGGAGGATTAAAACCAAGAAGGCAGTGGGTCCAGATGGCGTCAGCTCAAGGGTTGTCAGGTCCTGCACAGGACAGCCATGTGGGGTGATGAGCCTGAAGCTGGGGAGAGTTCCACAGCTTTGAAAAACCTCATGTGTGGTACCAGTGCCAAAGACTCCACGTCCGAGGACCTCAACAGCTTCAGGCCGGTGGCTCTGACATCCCACCTGATGAGGACCCTGGAGTGGCTGGTCCTGGCTCAGCTTCGGCCCTGATGAGCTCATCACTGGACCCACTTCAGTTTGCCTTCCAGCCTGGCACTGAAATGGATGATGACGTCATTCGCCTCCTATATTATTCCCTCTCTTACCTGGAGACTGCTGGGAGCACTGTGAGCATCATGTTCTTTGTTTTCTCCAGTGCCTTCAACACCGGGCAGTTGGTAGCCTAGTGGTTAGGGCAGTCGCCCTGCGATCAGAAAGTCCGGGTTCGATTCCCAAGACCGCTAGGCACCTCTGAGGTACCCTGAGCAAGGTACCGTCCCCACACACTGCTCCCCGGGTGCTGTGTTCGTAGCTGCCCCCTGCTTCACTTGGTGAATGGGTTAAATACAGAGGATGTATTTTGTGCTGTTCACTCTGTGTGCTGTGGTGTGTTCACGTATGACAAATGGTCACTTTCACAATTCACCGTCCTTCCCACAATCCTGAGGAACAAGCTGGAGTACACAGGAGTGGCTCATCATCTCACAACATGAATACTGGACTACCTCACCAAATGACCACAGTATGTGAGAACACATGACTGTGTTTTGAACAGGGTCGTCTGCAGTATGGGGTTCCCCACAAGGAACAGTTTTGGCACCGTTCCTCTTCATCATCTACACTGTAGACTTTGCTCACAACTCCACCCAGTGCTACTTGCAGAAGTTCTCAGATGACTCTGCAATTTTTGGCCTCATCATGTCACGTCTACTTCCAGTCTCCAGGCACAAGTGGCAGGCACACACACACACCAGGGGTAGTCAAAGTGCTGCATTTTCTTTATTCTATTCTTTACAAATACAAAACAAGACAAGACTTAAGAGCCCAAATCCAATACTATTCTATCAGACCAATAGGAGAACAGCAACTTCTTTAAGCATGATGGTAACTGTGAGGGTTGACCGACACCGCATGTCGGTCACAAACTCAACTAAATACACCATTACACAAACTCAAAAACCAATCATCAAACACAATTATTTAAAACAGACACAGAACATATGTAACTCATAATTAACAAAACCCAAATGACCCAGCTGCTCTCAAAACCCCAAACAAAACAGAAATAAGTATGACCCCTACTGGCCATCCACCCACATAACCCCTGGCCCTTACACATCACTGATGGGGACAATAAGGAGCTCGTGGTAGACTTCCGCAGGCACAAACATCCTCCACTGTTCCTGCTCGGAGGCTTAGGTCTTTTGGTTTGAAGGGCCCACTCCTGAAGACTTTTTATAACTCTATATAGTCTCCCTTTTGGACAGCATCTGCCTTTTGCACCTGCTGACTCATCCCTGTGCTGATCTGGACTTCATGTTAACTTAAAGAACTTCTGTTATATTGAACCTTCAGCTGCATAACACACATGATGTTCTATAATCTATATCTGTTATCACCCAAATGAGGATGGGTTCCCTGATGTGTCTGGTTCCTCTCAAGGTTCCTCTCAAGGCTCATTCTTGCCACTGTTCCTTGCCACTGTTGCTCATCAGAGGCATTTCATTCACACACATTCATACACACAAATTTATTTCATTTTGTGAAGCCGCTTTGTGACAATAACCATTGCTAAAAGTGCTGTATAAATAACATTGAATTGAATGTAGAATCAGGAAATGTAGTGTATGACCTGCAATTTAACACACGGTTTTACTTTTTTGACATTTTTCTCTGTATATGATGTTCTGAAATGTAGGCTTAATGAAGGATATAAAGGGCTGGAGGTGAATGAATGTATATCAATGATGTCAATGCCACAGGAATAGCCTGTTTTTTTTCTTCTTTGGCTTGGGTTTTTCAGATTTGACATCTGTTTTTTTCTGTAAGGTGGGAAAGTACTGCAATCTGCACTTAGAGATCAGCTAAGCTTTGTTTCTGGATCTGCCTTGTCATCTGTTTGGGGGTTTCAAGTGGAGCTGGTGAAAAGTAATCAGGGTCATCTGATAAGCAAGCATCATGTGGCTGAGACTGAGCTTTCACTTTTGCTAATCCTAAATGTTGCTTTATTTTAATAGCCTTGGCTGCCTGTTTATCTTTCTCTGTGTGCAACCTTAGAAATACCTCTGCAAATGTAAGTGGATGACCCTTCTTCTGCTTCAGAAGAACTGCTTCAGAAGTTGTTTATCCGAATCAACAGATTAAATAGCTTTTAATTTCACAAGTTTGCTCAAAACAGTGTGTAGCTTATGGAGGTAACTGATTCCTTTGATTAATGCTCAGAAACTGACTCCATCACTGACTATGTCATAAGCTCAATCAAGCAAATCCAGATGTTGGCCTATTGACTTGACTATAGTGGTAGTAGGGGCTAACTGTTAACCATTTTCCTCACCAGCTGTGCATTGAAAATGGAGGGATCCGCTGAGTTGACACTGTTTCGTCAGGTTTCATAATTAACCTCTGAACTGGGGCATGGTACCTTGTCTGAAAAAGTTCTCAGCTTAGGTAATGCTTGGTGCTGAGAAGAGAGGTCTGCACTTTTCACGATGTGCTCCACAACAACACGTTTCACTTCAAGTGAGCTAAAATGTTCAAGCGATGGGTTAAAATTAGGCAAATATTCAGTTTTGTCTGGTGTATAAACTTTATCAGGCTCCTGATAAGTTTTATGTTGGCCCAAAATAAGGTCTAACTTTTGTACTACAGTTTCTTTCTTAGACGTAAATACTGAGGGTGTGTGCCACACCTTGTTCACTAGGTAGTGACATTTTGGCTCCTTCAACTATCTCAACTTCACCTGCTTTCTTCTGTTTGCTAACAATGTCATTTATCCTAGCTAGCTCATCTTGCAAAACATGCGCAAACAACGTCCCACTAAGGTTAGCCATACCTGTCAGCTCAGACAAGCAGACAAATGCAGCAAATAATGACATTGGCTATAGCTCATCAATGCTTGGTGGCGTAGTTGTGACATAACTGTGACATGATTACCATTGATGAGTGTGACTGTCAGATAAACCATAAAATGGGACACAGAAGGAAAAAACTGTACATGAAAGTGGAATATACATGTGAAAGCAGTGCCGAAATAAAATGTTTTTAACACATATAGTAATAATCACCTGTGATAACCAGAAATGTGACCTTTCAGTGTAGCTTTTTAAAATAACTGTTTTATTTTATGCAGTTTCTGTGTATTGGCCTAGATCTTTTAGAATAAAGAAGGTGGACTGCTCCTTATCATCTCTAATTGGCTCAGAGTTCATGTTGAGATGTTGGGGGAAGAAAAAGAGTTTTCATCTAATGACAGAACTGAGCCGTATTACAAGACAAGTTCATACATTTTATGTGGGTGATTATTCTATTATTATAACTAAGAGTCTTTTTCATGAGATCTGAATGAATGTGCACTGAAAAATATGTATGTATTTATTTTTGCTTAATCTGGGTGTGCATGGATCAGCCATAATATTAAATATTCCTAATTTTGTGTAGATCCACTTTATATAGTCAAAATACCATCCCTGAACAGGTGCTGTAGTGTGGCAAGGTACATTATCCTCCTGAAAGAGACCACTGTCATTAGTAATAACAGCTGCCAGTGTACTTGATCTGTGGGAATGTTTAGGTTTGTGAAATGCATCAAGGTAACAGTAGCAAACATGTGAAGACCCAAGTATTCCAGCATCACACTGCCTCTTCCAACTTGCTTTCTTTCCATAGTGTGTACCGGTAGCATCTTGATAAAAGTATATTTACCAGACCACGTGACCATTTTCACCTCTCTGGCACCTTTCTATTATTGCCAGCATTAACTTGTTTTCAGAAATTTGTGCTAGAACAGTTTCTGTGGAATCAGATCAGATGGTCAGAAGGTAAATAGGTTTCACAGCTGGGCAAATGTAAGAGCAGTACAACGTATTGCAAACAGAATCCAGAATATGAATGTAATTGTACAGTTGAGAAACTGAAAATCTTAAATCTTAAAAAGATTAATCTTAAAATATTAATCTAGTCATATTATGTATTTAATATGAATATCACAAACAATCTGATGGTATGTACTGCTGGAAATAAAAAGAGCTAAAGAGATTTGGTTAAAATTGGGATAATAATACCTGCTGTTTTGGAGATGACAGTTCTGACTCACACAGCATGACTATTGTAAAAATTGCTCAAATTCTTATGCTTGAAATATCAGACTGTGCTGGTCACAGGCCTTCCAGGACCAGAGTTTTGCTTCCCTGGTGTGTACCATGTCCTTATGTATAAATTACATATTTTTAACTTAAAATGATGCACACAGTTGAATCAGTAAAATGTAATTTTCCATGTGTAAATGTGAGTTGTCGGATGTTGTGGTAAGCCACACTTCTTTACGTTTGTCCACTGATTCTTCTAAAATGAGAGAACAAACCCACTATATTTGACCTTAAGGAGAGTGTGATCACAGTCTGATATTTACAGAAAACAGCAAAAAGGGACACATTATCTTTTCCTGCCGTAAACCAGACTATTATACCTTATCGTTAACATTGCTGTCTCTTTCAAATCCTTGTCCAGAAAAGATGCATGCAACTTTGAGGGCAGCAAGAGTGATTTGCCAGCTGTTGTTTTCATGCCAGCTTGTGGAAAACAAATGCAGTTGTTTCCAGTCCTCATCCAAGAAAAACTATGTGCAGCTGTAAGCATAAATAGTACATCCAGTCACCATGAAAGCAGCTGCTTAGTGCGGTAATGAAAATATGTGATGTGAATTTCAATTAATTCTTGAAATTCACAACACATATAGCAGTGTTACCATCACATGTGCTGTGCTCCTGCCCTGATCAGGGACAGCTGAGAAATAGTCAGTCTCTCCTCCCACTTGAGATATTGGCCGGAGAGGTTGCAATTATGGAAATGTGAGTTAAATCAGAATAGGCTGTATGTTAATTTGATTTATTTATTAATATTTTGTAAAGTGCCTTGCATCTGCACTTGTCTGTGTGTTTTTTTCTTGGTTTTGCTTCCCAGGCAATGTGCATTGGCCCATTCCCAGGCCGGCATCACACTGGACAAAGACAACTCATTCCTCTGAGGTCTTGAGCAAAGCGCTGTTGACCTTACCTCAGCACACTCTATGTTGTTTTATTCATCCAATTGTAGCAGTCTGAGAATGTGCCTATAATTCAGGATCACTGTGACCACTCTCCCACCTCCCAATTGCTCTGAGGAGCAGTTAATTTAATATGGTGTTGTATAGAGAGAAAAGGGTGTTGGTCAGATTAAATAATCAGTATCTGGATGTTACATTGGTTTCCTATACAACTATAGATTTTTAGATATAATTATATATAGAATTCTTGACATTTAATATGACATTGTATAACATTTAGAGTGCTGGAAAGGGAGGATGTCAGATTTTTAATGGGAACTTTTGTAGTGATGACATCCCCCTTGCATTTAACCTCAAATTAAGCACTTTATGTCTTTATTATAGTCACTGTAATGGCATATGTCAAATATAGCATTGCAGAAGACAATGATCTAACATCCCTAGAGTGTAACATCATACCTCATTAGCAAATACAGGAAAAGCACATACCAAACCAAGCAGGAAAAAGACGAATTATTGGTTGTATCATCAAATCTTCAGATGAATCAGAATCAGGAATCAGAATCAGAAAACTTTATTTATCCTGGAGAAAATTGCTTAAGAGATAAGAATCTAGAAGAGCCTAATTGGCTGTACTCTGCTCTCCTCTATCACTCAGTGTGATGCTAGCCAGCACAGATGTCTCTAAGCTGATGTAACATTTATGGTATTTTGTGTTGTCTTTCAGTGTGTTGTGCTGTCCAATGACATTTTGTTAGCATCAGTTCAAAAAGGATGGTTGCCTTCACATGCATCAGAAGAGGGAGTTGGTTGGCATCACTGTGTGCACTGTGTGAAAGCAATAGCTCAAAAAGGCAGAAACTGGAGAGCAGAAGAAGAAAAAAGTTTTATTCAAGAAAGAAATATAAGTAAACATTACAAATAGATACAGGGAGGGAGGGAATGTAATGTCGAACCTCTCCTCCTTCTGCATGGAAAGGCTTTGCCATTCACAGCTCCATTTTCTTTATGCTTGGTTCTTTGAGAGTGGCTGCAGGAGTTCTACGTGCAAAATGATTTCACAAGAGGACTGATGCAAGCCTGTTCACTTGGACTCAACAGTCAAAATCAAGTGTAAAGTCAAAATCAAGTAAATTCAAACTCTTGCACATGAATACAGAATGAGAGAGATTCCCACCTGGAATCTGAGTTCTCACAAACACAAAAATCAGATACAACCCAAAATACTATCCTGTATGTGTGTGTGTGTGTGTGTGTGTGTGTGTGTGTGTGTGTGTGTGTGTGTGTGTGTGTGTGTGTGTGTGTGTGTGACATGTTAAAATTGTTTGCTTTTCAGTTTAACCTTTACACCAAAGGTTGTTGGATAGACTTAGTAGTTGAAAATAAAATGTGTTAACAGTGTTAAAATGTAAAAATGATTGTTAAAACAAGGCAAGCATGTATGTTCCAGCTGTATTTCCATTCCATATACAGTAACCCCCCACTTTCCACAGGGATTACATTCCAAGAGTGTAAAAAATGTTGAAAAAATGTGTAGTTGTGTTTTGGTAAGACAAATGCCAAAAAATGCCTATTTTCATAGTGTAAACCCTAAATATCTCCCGAAATATGCTCTCAGATGTCACGGAGGAAGACACAAATGACTGGTATATAAATGTGGCATGGTGGAAGAGCTCAAACGCGGAGAGACACAAGAGAGCTGGTAAACCACGTAGTTACTATGAGAACGTCCCACCAAGGAATCAGCGTACTCACCAGAACACTTTAGTTTCATTTTAAACTCAGTTTAATGCATTAGCCTTAAATAAAATGTAACGGTAAACCCCTATTCACCTCTTTAATTTAATTTACAGTATGAAAAATACAGGGTTTTACAAAGGACAAAATGAAAAACAAGAGAAACACTGAGATGATCCACGGTCTGCAGTTGCCACATATGATTCAAACGGCAGCAGCCAGGAGAAATAGATGATCAGAATCAGAAAACTTGATCTTGGAGGAAATTGCATTAGCTTAGCAGCATGCAGCGAGCCAAAACAAAGACTCATACACAAAATAATCATTGAAATAACTCTCTCTACACACATATTTAGACAGGGCACTGCTTACTAAAATTAAATAAACTGAGATAACTCTATATATTTATTGTATTCAAATTTGAAAATTGGGGGGAAAAGTTTAAAACACTAAAACACAAAGGCAAGACATGGAGCAGTCATGCTGCAGCAGGTTGCGCCTGCGCATTACATAATGCTCTTGGAATGGCTACTTTCAAACCTCCTGCCTCACAGCACAGCTGTATTTTATAATTTCAAGATGCACTTTATATATTTATACAAAAATCTGCGTCAGACTGAATCCGCAACTGCCGCATAAAATTGGGGGTTACTATGCTGGAATGTTCCGTTTGGGTCTTCTACTAAAATGCCTGATTTAAAAGGGTAATGGTGGTTGCTATACCGGCTTGATTGTGGGCATTTCCTCATTCAGTAAAACGTTTTCAGTGAGAAAAGAATGCTGGAGTTTTAGCGTAATTTCCCGTCCATGTTATTCAGATATAAGAACCCTTAAATGTTGTGAAAAACATAAATAGTAATTGCTGATTGTGTTAGGTTAATGTTAAACTAAGTTTTCGTTTAGTAACAAATTGAAAAACTGCAAAAATATTGAATTTTATGTGCATCCACTGAACACGGTTATGTAACTGTTTGAGCTGAAATAAATGTTTATTAATTGTTTATGAAGATTATAGAGTAAGTGCATAGGATGAATAGAGACTCTTAAACAAATTCTATGGTTTATTTTTGGTTTATCCAGGAGGATGAAGCCATGTTCTGTTTGTATTAATTCAGTTTGTGATCTGACTCCTAAAATGTCTGTCATAGCTACTGCACAGCTATGTGAGTTATTTGTTCACTATAACATTCAAAATGGTACAGAATACACCATTATAATGAAACCTTGTTTACAGATCTGTGAATGTTTTTTTGCTATATGAGATCTCAAATAAAGTCATAGTGTTAAATAACTCAACAATGATCAGAAAGGAGGAAATCAGCAGGTATGTTTTTCTCATCTATGATGTCATGATTTATTTTTGAGTAAACTGCTCAATGATTTGGGAACATGGGGCAGCTGGTAGCCTAGTGGTTAAGGCATTTGCAAGACCGCTAGGCACAGCTGAGGTACCTTGAGCAAGGTCCCCACACACTGCTCCCCAGGCGCTGTGTTCCTGGCTGCCCCCTGCTTCACTTGGTGAATGGGTTAAATGCAGAGGGTGAATTTCGTGCTGTTCACACTGTGTGCAATGGTGTGTTCCCATATGACCGAATGGTGCCATGTTAATTAATTTACAATGATCATGTTTAGTGACAAATGAAAATGAAAATATGTTTCAGTAAAAAAAAAAACCTAAATAGGAAATTCAGTAAAAAGTTTTCAGCAAGGAAAGAACGCTGGAGTTTTTCTCATTTCTCTTCCCCTTTATTCAGGGAGACAACATTTGGAGGCACCGCTGGGATGAAGCTGTACAGATGTTGGCTGTTCACCACCCAGGCGACCGTACTCACCCACTGAAAATTTACAACAATGAAGAGGTCATTAAATCTTTTTTGAACTGTGACAACATCCCAGATGGCAGCGAGATTTACACTGTGGTAACCTTTTTTTCAAACAGTGTTTTTCCTTTTGTTGTTGCATTTTTCACTAAATATCCCTAATAAAATGTCTTCATAGGTGTTGACTTCTTCCTGGGTGAAAGGTGCTTCACGGTTAGAGGTGTTCGCTCGGTCCACCATTTTTTTTTGCTTTGAAAAGAGTCTTAAAATACCCTCAGTTCTTTGCAAAATAGTACTGCTTAAGATAGTCCAGGGTGCTGATGAGAGACAGAGAATGGCAATGACCTGTTACACCCCAGATCACGACTACATTTAAATATGCCCCAAATCATTACTGCTTTGAAATGCAAACAATAAATAGCTTAGCTAATAGGCATATTTTGTGTGTGTGTGTGTTTTGTTACCCTACCCCTAGGGCCTGAACGTGAATTGGACAATTAACTGATGGTTAATGGTTGAAAGGACACTTCTTTATAAGGGGAAATATGACTTAATATGTGAAAAAAGACAGTGTTTGTGGAAACTTTGTTCAATGTCTGATTGACATTTGTTTTGCAGGGGAGTACCTGACCTGTTAAAACTATTTGCTTTTCAGTTTTAACTGGTGAACCAAAGGTTGTTGGATAGATTGAGTAGTTGAAAATAATTTCATGTATGTGTTAATATGAGTGTTAAAATGTTAAAATGAATGTTAAAACAAGGTAAGCATGTATGTTTCTATGGGTTGCTGTTTGTAAAAAACAGCTTCACAAATTTTTCATCGTTTATCACAATGTTCACACAATTTTCACACATTTAGAGGTAAATGTGTTAAAAAAATAACAGTGTTATGTTTTGATAAATTTTCTTGCTGCATAATTGAATAAATGTTTGTTTAAATGTTAAATGTTAAGTGTATATGTTAAATGTTAAATCTAAATGTCAAATCTATATGTTGAATCTAAATATAAATGTTGAGCTCTAAATGTTTAGAAGATATGCTAATGGGCCATGCCCTGTGATTATAATTGGCTATAACTTAGCAGGGGGCTGAATAGCGTGTTGTGATATGTCCTCTCCAACATGGAGGATTTGCCTTAAATGATCTTAAATCTAAATTTTAATTATGAAAAATATATCTGCCGGTGTTCACACTGTGAAACTTCACAGTTAGATAGGGCTCAGTGACACCTTTCCAACGACCCCCCGTTTACTGTAATAGCCAGAGTAATTAGCCAGATATTAACAAATTCTATGGACTATCGTTTGGGTTTGTCACGGAGGATGTAAAAGTTCTACTGGAGAACTACTTTATTTATCAGATCCAAATAGATCTGTGTAGAACCAAGAACATTTAAACACAGAAAACCTCAAATGTATTTCAGATCTGAAACTGAGTTTGTCTTTACACTGGAACATGTTTTTATGTGTGTGTTGACTGTTGGTCAGCCTTCTGGGGCCTGTACTACGAAGTACTATTACTGGCTTATCATTTTGAGAATAACTTGGTTACATGAGGTATATCTTCATGACTAACCCTGGGTTTGACCCAAGGTATATTGCCATGGCAACAACTTACACATCATCTCAATCATGCTCCGACCAGAATATGTTCTTACTTAAGTCTCAGTTTAGTGTAAGCCTGCCCCTCCACACACCATTTCTGCACAGCCAATTGCGTGCCAGGAAGATCTGTGGGACCTCTGTGCCTGAATTGTGACTGCCTCTCCGTAGGGCAACGGTTTTAGGGACCACCAGAATCTTTTAATTTTTAATTTTTGTTAAATTGCTTTATTTTTATCTTTATTTTATTGAGAAATATTATATTTGAACAGACAAAGTGAGGCTTATTCTAAACACAATTTCCTAAGGGCAATTGAATTGCACACACATCCCTATTAGGGCACCCCTGGGAGAGCATGAGAGCGATTATATGAATCAGAAATCTTTTTATCCACTTAATGAATCCACAAATGGTGATGATTCAAGACACATTCTATACTTGTCACATGCATATTTATACATGGAGAGAAATGTATTCTGTACATGGTGATTAGGATTTTGTTAGCCTCATCCTTAATCCATATTGGTTATGATATTAATATACAATCTAAAGGGCATCCCACATTTCTCCCCACTTTGTCTGACAAGTTTTCAGTGGTTTCTTCACCCACATAGGCTGCTGGTTTGCCCTAATGTAAAATGTGGCATAACTTTTATTCAGGATTATCTTACATGACATTGAATAGCAAAATGAGCTAATTATTTTCAGGCCTTAGATGACATGTCATCACCACCTCATGTCAACACAAGGGACAGGATTGAAATGACTTTTGAAATCTTAAAGGCATGTTTTGGCATGTGAAGCCCGAGAAGGCAAGTCAGGTGGTGTCAGCATGTGTTTCTACTCAACATCGCCACCACCAGAAGGGAGAAGACCTCAGTCTATTGCCACTCCACAAGGCATGCTGTGAGAGAAGCCATCACACCGCAGTTTTTCACTTAAAGGGCACATATTATGCAAAACATGTTCATTAAGCTATTTGCACAAAATCATTCTCACATAAAGAGATCTCACCAGCTTTTTTCTTCACAGTTCCAGGCCCACTGTGATGTAATACTGGGTCGATTTGAACGACCCCTCATCTGTAATTTGAAGATCAGCCAATTTGTCTGCTAGTTTTATGGGCACAAATAAGCCATGCGCTATGGCTACAGACAAAGGCAAGTTACACATGCAAAGAACAACACAAATTCCCCCACTTTCTGCCAGCCAAAGAAAACCAAAGAACTGTGTGGCTCCATTTAATTTTCGATGGCCATGTTCCAGCAACAATTGGTTTTGTTCCACCTTAACTACTGCTGTTTAAGGTTGCACAAAAAAAGAAGCTAACTTCAGCATCATGGGGTATCTGTACCTACTGTCCATGATAAGTCAGCAGATGAGGGAAACGTAAGTACTTTGTGTTTCTATTGCAGTTATGTATGAACTAGCTTGTTTGTTTTGTTTTGTTGTAAGCATGGGATGGGTGAGGGGTGGCCCACAACAGCTTGCGGCTCATTTTGAAAGGGGCCGAAACTGTGAAGAATAAAGCTGGTGAGATCTCTTTATGTGAGGGTGATTTTGTGCCAAGAACTTCATTCAGTAATGCACAAGCATATTGATGAAAGACTGGTGAACGTATGGCAATACCTTCTTTTCATGCTTCAGCTTCACAATTTCAAACTTTTTAATTTTAAGTTTTGTTTTTATCACAGTGAGCTCGAGCATACAGGCTGTCCCCATTGTCTGCTCCAGCCTACATAGATGAAAAGGAGAATTGTCAGTCAGTGTTTTATCACCCACATCCTTCTGAAAATTAAAAGAATACATTTGTCATTTGGAATGATACAGAGAAGCGTTCTGTATTTTTATACATTTTTCTGTGTGTTGTACCTGTATGACTATGCATGTGACAAATAAAGAATCTTGAATCTTGAATCTCTCAGGGTCATAGGAGAATGTTTTGACTGCACAAATGTACAGAGTGATTGCGATATTATCCTGCACATAAAGGGTGGACATTCCTGCCACCTGGGTCTGACTGTACGCCTCCCTCTACCCATAATGGGCCTCCATCTTTTGCTGGCCAATGCCAACTCCTCTGCAGACATGAAAGCTTCAGAAGGCCCTCCACCTGTCGCCTTCAGATTCACCTTTTTCCTATTGACTGTAAAACATTAACTAGAGCATATATACACAATATCTATAATAATGAGTAGAAATATTGATGCATTAACAATTAATACATGAGTCTTTAAATTATGTTTCTATATAACATCTTAATTTGTAGCCAAGTACTATTCTCACTGCTATTGCATCTGAAATAACCTCCCATTAATTACACCTTAGGCAGTATTAAATTAATTAAAAGGCCCACATCTCACATGGGACAAATTTATATATCTCTATATTTATTTAAAGTGTTTTATTCATTTAAATAGTCTAATACATAATACTCAACTAAGAACATTAAAAAATGCACATGTACTTACACATTTACTTGGTCAGCAATGCGTTGCCCACAAGCGTGTGTCTTTGTTGGCTGCTGTGGTGTTGTACTTGCACTGAAGCACTGATTTGTGCTCCTCGTAGCCTACTGTGGTCACGCTGTGATTTGAAATGGTGACTTAATAGGTTCAGACTGAGATAGGTTTAGTCTGACTCAACTAATCAACATCTTATTGGGATTAACGCCACCTGGGACAGCCGCCATTGGTTGAGTGCGAGTTTGCAATTTACTCTTCACTTAAGTCAGACTCAGAGAGAACCGTGCCCAGTCCCCCTGCATTACTCACCAGCACCACATAATATTTATTGCAGTATTTCTTTATGTTTATTTTCAGGTTGCCCTTCGCTGGTTTACAGTAGGACTTCTGCTGGAGACTCTGTACTGCTGATCGCTGCTGTTGGGTTTATCACAGGGATCTTGGGCGTGTTGAGTGGTGGCAGTGTTGGGTGGAGGTCCTTGTTGCAGAAATGATTTGAGAATGTAAACATGTTATGTGCAGTGTTATTAATTAATGTAGAATGTTCATGTTTTGTGACAAATGAGTTACAATTGAAATAAACTGTAAATGACAAATTCATTCAGTAAAATGTGTTCAGTGATGTAAAAATTTTGACAAAATTTATCTTGCCCTTTATTCAGGTTGACAACATGTGTATGAAAATACTGTTTTAAAGAACTTCCACATAATGAAAAGGGTCTGTGCCTTCTTACCAGAACCATGCCCCATGCAAAGACCCATTTTAACATCTTTATTTTGATTTCACTGCATTCACAGATATGTGCATGATAAAAGATACAGTTGCCTTTTATCATGCACATATCTGGTAATCTCAAAGTCTTTTTTATCATGACTGGAAATAAGGAATTAATGACTAGACCTAAATGTCATCAGTGAAATCAACAATGTAGTCCATGCAGAGCAGAGATTATGATGCTGCATGAACCAAGGAAGGATAATGGTGAGGAAAATATCTGTAGTCCTTTACCAATTTAACAACAATATCTTATTGACTTAAAACTGTTTAAACAGGACAGCTTTTCTCCACAGTCTTTTTAGTCTCCCCAAAACTCTTCCACACCACAACAAAAGCTCAATAAATAACCCAGCTTGTGACAATGAAGGTAATTATTGAAAGTAAAGTGCTATTGTTAGTTGAAACTACTGTAGATTAATTTTGAAGGTAAAAAATATGCACAGCATTATACAATATTGTACACAATGCATTTATATTAAAGAGGTTGAAATGTGCAGTTCAATGGAATCATAGAGCCATCTGCAACGTGCTCTTGTCTTTCAGTCTTACTCAGTCTTATGCAAAGTTATTGCATCTGACATTCCCTTTTATAATATTTTATTACTCTACAGAGCAAATGTACCTATTGATTCAAATGTCAGATGTCATGAGCTGAAAATGAATATGGAGTAGCCTAGAAATCAAGATGGATTATTTTGAAAATGTCAGTCCTTATTGATGTAAAGAATATTTTCAGCAAAACTTTTTTTCTCTCAGCCGAATCAGTTGTTAACATTCTGTGTCTGTACATAATGTTCTCTCTCAATGGCCACTGAGTCTACTGTAATAAAAGGAAGGAACATGTTGCTTGAGTCTGAATGCTGATGGATTAATTTGTGTAATTATGTGGAGATTTGTTCAAAAATAGAATTGACATTCCACTGGACTCCAATATCCACATAAAATAAAAAACTCTGATTTTGTTTGAGCTGTTGTTCACTTTTGATAAGATTCTTTACTGGCAAAACCATAGAGTTATTTTCTTTTTTAAAAGACTTAACTGCATTACTATTTTTGTTACTATTTTTGTACAGTTTCAAACATTTGTGAGACATATTTCACAGTTACTCGTCTGTCTGGCCGAGCTGATCACGTGATCAGCA
>JBBPDE010200772.1:0-16170 GCA_037974605.1 Nannopetersius ansorgii
ACACACACACACACACACACACACACACACACACACACACACACACACACACACACACACACACACACATGCATATAAGTAGATATTGTGGATACTAGCACTTAAAGATTGCAGTATGGAGAAGTGCATGTGTATCAATCAAACATACTATAAACAGTGATCAGAAAATCATGGGTTCATGGCACCTTTGAGGTTCCCTTGAGCAAGGTACTGTTCCCAACAGGGGCACCACCATGTGGTGGCCAGTGGTGGCAACAGCAACCCAAAAATCATCCTTTGCCCCAACAGCTGCCACTCTTAAGTACATTTTTATTATGCATACTTTGTACAAATAATGTATTCAAGATTTTTAAAAATCCACAATGACATGAATATGATTTTGTAGCAAGATACAGCGGCGCTGCTCTTGTTGCCCCCCACCTTCTCACCCTCTCCCTCTCTCCCTCTATTCCCCTCCATCAATATTAGTATTCCATTTGTTTATGGATTTTTGTATGGAATGCCATTCTAAGATTTGCTGTGGCCCCCACTAGCCACTCCTGGAGGCCCACTGGTCCCCACACACTGCTCCCCGGACGCTGTGTTCCTGGCTGCCCGCTGCTTCACTTGGTGAATGGGTTAAATGCAAAGAAAGAATTTCACACTGTTCACACTGCGTGCTATGGTGTGTTCACATAAGACAGAATGGTCACTTTTGCGTTTTGTATAATTTGTCTCACTTCTTCACCGATTGTAAAGAAGAACCAAACTACAGAAAAAAAAATGTTGCTTCTAAGAACGTCCAATAGCAACAAACAACATTTTATGGTCTACAGGCAAACATAAAGGTCCTCGTCAATCACTTTCTGTACCCTGTGTCAGACATATTTCACCCATTATTGACTGTGAAAATACAAATCAATACCTGGAAAGAACCTTGTTGCCAGCAGGCATCCAAAATTTTGTGCAAACAGTTGGACTTCAAGCAAGATTCTAAATGCCATAACATTTTTACTAAAGTTGATTCAAAATGTACATTTTCTAATACTGTAGTCAAAAGAAAGAATTTTTGAATCCTTATCCTATATTTGAAAATTGTGGTTTCCTTATGTGCTTAACCTGATTTAAATGCATTTCTAGTTAATATTCATTTAAAGCCACCATGAGTCATTCTACGCATGCCTCGTTATGTAACCTGAGCTAAAATTCCTTTTTTCAAGGAAGTTTAGCTCAGGTTACGATCTCCACAATTAGCAGCTTATATTGTAATATCTGCCAGCATGAGTGTTTTGTAAGGCTTCTCTTATGTTAAGCACAAGTGATTCCCACCTTTCTACATTTTGTGTATAGCTAATAATAAGGTACTAAGCAAAGACATTGAAAATTCTCTATAGGCTATAAATTAGGTTGAAAAGAATTCATTCAATTTTAAATATTTTTCTTCTTATACATAAACTCTAGAAAAAAGGCATCCTGTATTCAAAATGATATGAACTAAATTTGGCAGACTCCTTACTTACTATGTCAACAGATGTATTATACCAAGCGCAGTGCAATGCATAGACTATGTCATTGCCATGGAGCATCATTCAATGCTCATAGGGCAAATGGCAGAAAAAGACCCTGGACAGGTCTTTTGGGAGTAGAATGGATAATACTGGAAAGCTCAGTGACTTATGCTTTGGTATATCTGCCCTGGCCAATGGTAATTACCATTATTGTGAAATGGAATAGCTCAGCTACATTGTTGTGTACCACAGAAACTTGCAGCATGGGGCTGCAGAGTGCATGAACTTAAACCCAGTTGAACACTATTGGGGTGAATTGGCACATCGTAAGCTGGACCTTCTAGTCACAATCTAGAATCTTGTGGAACAAATATGGTGCAGAGTGGTGGCTATTGTAGCCACATATGCGGGGGTGGCTGAAGGGGTGCCCATGCATTTGGAATGAGATGAGTCTAGTATTTTCATTTAGCAGTGATGGTGCCAACATACATGTGGCCATTTAGTATACACCAGAAAAAAAAAATTACAACTGCATTGTTGCGCATCATAATTAAGTTGGCGAAATGAAGAATTCCACAAGTCGAAGATCCAGAGGCTTGAGTTGCTTTGCTAGGTGTTTTATTTGCTAATCTGTGTTATGGCACTAATGCATTCCACAACGAAATGACTTTCAATTGGCTTGTCTTTAGTTTCGACGGTAATTAAGTTCCTGAGATGCTTTTGAGTCCTCTATAACTAAAGCTACGAAATGTATCATTTTCCTTGGTGGCTTACAATGTGCTTTGCAATCCCTAAAGCATCTCACGTATTTGAGATAATTGGAAAAAGAGATACAATGGGAAGCAAAATGAAATTTAAATGAGTCCTTTTATAAGTAAAAGTCTCTTTTACTGTATTATGCTACAATTGTCACATGGTCTCATAAGTCACATTATTGTCTGTGCCTTTGAAGGACAATAAAGGGGAATATAATTTCCATTTCACTAAATCTGCATAGGACAAAATATATTAGCTCACATTATCACCCAACTGAAGATATTCAGGCTTATGTGACTGCATGATAAATATAATTATGTTTATATCTGAATGCAAAGTAGACCAGCTGTTCAGATATTCTATTACTTGCTTCAAACCTCTAATGATTTGACGTTCATAGCATATTGTAAAAGAAACCATTACAGAAAGGGAATTACTCTGAAACTGTTTCTCCCAGAGAATGCTTTGCTTTGTTTTATAATTGGTGCAAAGTTTTCAGAAAAGACTCAATAGATTGTTGCTATCCACGGATTGTGTCTGATGTCACGTCACCCTTAACAAATACCACTAGGAGAAAAGGTCTAAAATTAGAGCAAGAAAACAAAAAAAGAGGTTTTTTTTTTAACATAACATAATTAGTGGCTCCTCTAAAAATTCTTCTGAACAAACTGAAGCCTGATCCCACTGCACTTAAAGTAAATAAGTGGTTATACATGGAATCCTGTTTCACCAGGGTATAAAAACACAGCAATCACCCCCTCTGCATCATTGGGTAGATCAGAGAATACACTAATGAAATAAAACAAAAAAGTGTGGACCATATTAAAAGCACCTTGATACCAACCGTGCAAAGTATAGGTACTTACTAGAATTTCAGCTGTAACAAACATTATGGATGAATTTGATATATATATATATATATATATATATGTATATCTACAAAGTACTGAAAATTATGATTAAAAGCTGTTTACTACTGGGCAGTAAAGTTAGTGTTAAAACACTTCCATTACAACTAATACAAACAACATTAATACAGTAAATGGTGGTTTTATGTGTGCCAAGGTGTTCGCTTAACCATTTCCAGACCGCTTTCCTCATGGAGGGCCAGTTTTACTTGCAGCTCCATATATACCTGGCATATATATATATATATATTAGAGGCGCGCGCGTTAACGGCGATATTTTTTCATATATATAAGGAGGTATATATGGAGCTGCAAGTAAAACTTCCATGTAGAAACCTCTAGATCTAGATGTGTGTGTGTATCTCTCTCTCTCTCTCTCTTTCTCTCGCTCTCGCTCTCGCTCTCGCTCTCGCTCTATATATATATACCCCCTGTCCCTGCTACCTGATTGGTTAAGAGAGGGTACTGTGTGTCAGGTGCCTGGTGACCTCCTCAACTCTTTGGTCCTACTGATGTTGTGTTCTAGGGAGCTGTTACAACAGAACAGCATAGACACAAACACAGAGTACAAAATGCAGCTATGTTTATTCCAACAGGAAAAAATAGAAACAAGTAAGAGTCATCATACCAAAGAAGTGAAAGAGCCTAAGCAACAAAAGTCAAAATTAAGTTAGGGCAAATTGAATCAGGGCAGAGAGAAATGAACAAAATAATCTAAAATCAGAACAAAGATGAAGGGGTAGCATCAAAACCAATGATTTAGAGTCATGTGACTAAAACTCATGTGAATCTGATTGAGTCATTAATGGTCTCTGTGACTGCATTAACTGGGTGGATGGAATGAAGTTCATGGATAGACTGAATCTCTGCACCGGAGCGGTGTTGTGACCTGACAGCAGCTCTCATGGAAACAGAGGGTGATGGTGTCTAAATACAGTCTGTATGAGGACAGTGGGCACTGGTGGTTTCACTGAAATATTAGTGAATTTATTAAAATATTTGTTATTTTCTTGGACTAAATTTACTCGAAACGAAGGCGACTTTTTCCTTTATATTTTTCATAGCCAAACTTCATTTCTATGCCTTTCCAAATAAATAAAATAATCATTTAATTGGGCCAAGAAATAATGCATTGATCCCCTTTGAAAATGGAGGTGAATTTTAAAAGTTTGATGCATTAAACATCAAAGTTATATTCAAATCAGAAAAATGGCCTTTAAGTTCTGGCTTTGGTGGTTCTTGGCTTCTTGAAAATCCCCTGTTGAAATGATATTCAATACTCTGAGGCTATATGGGGGCTTCATTTGGTTGCATAATTGACTACATGGTGTTACAGCTAAGCAAGTATTTACTGTGTGTAATCCTCTTAGCTCTTCAAATTCTGATTAGGATACAACATGAAATATGAAGAGCCACTGAATAAAAATACACCTCTGGCACAACATTTACTTTGTCTTACAATTTCACTGATTATGTAAAGGATTGACTTAGTATAGTCATAGCAAGATCATGGCTGTGAGGATTGTTGATCGCTCATGTTTCTGGTCATTATATCATCCTCAGCGACTCATTTAGAATGAATCATCTAAATATAGCCTACCTACTAAAAATTAACGGTTACATAAATACGGCAGCTGCTGATTTATTTCGGTTTAACATATGAATCCAATTTATTATTTACCTACAGCCATCTATTAAACCTTTTCACATTATTAGAAAGAGTTTCAAGGCACAAGCACAACATTATGTAGAACACATGCCGTAAATTCATGCAGATTTTCCTCACTAATTCCTAGAGTTTGCCCTGAAGGTTATAACAAGCAGGTCATAACCCCCGCCCCTCTCTCCTGTATCTCCCTCTGAAGTCGATGCACTTAAGGGAGGCCACCATCTTTTGTCTCAGAGAAAACAAGGAATCTCATCTTCATCTTCCTTCTCAACTTGCTTAAGTTTCAGTAGCTTAGCTAAAGACATGTGATCAATGCCAAGCACGCAGCAGGCATTTCTGTGGCCTTTCTGAAAACGACTACTGTATGTGAGGATGACGGACTGAACTTTAGATAAAAAATATCTAATAATGAGGTGTTGAGCTTTTATATCTGGGCATAGCATAGCACAGCTTACCTTCTGAAACAAATGCTGTACAAGTTAAACATGTGTGAATGTGTTTATGTTCATGTTTAAAACTGTTTTTTAAGAATCTAAACACAGATTTATGTCTGATCTTTATATTTGCATGTGATCTCTTGTTTTACTCACAGCACTCCTGAGAATGTCTTTACTTGATATTTATAAATCTAAACAGCATTCATTTGATTATAAGGCCAAATACAACCTCAGTGCAAAATGCAAGTTTTAAAGGCAATACAGTCTGATGTTGTTAAGATACAGAGTACTTCACTGCAATGCCATGTTAAGAGATCGAGGCCACATTTTCTTTTGTCTCTAAAGAATAAAGGATCACCTTCAATGCATTCCTTTACAGGTCAAATTTGCACCATTTGCCTCTTCTTGTTCCTCACGTAAACAGAAATGAAAACTCCTCCTCTCTCTCGTGTGCATGCCAAAGCCTATGCTCTCTCATACACTCTCTCTCTCATTCATGTGGATGCACACGTGTGCAAGCAAACGCATGGCCATACACGAGCATGCAGTCACTTGCTCACCACATACTTATGTTTGTCTGATTGCTTTGTGCTGATTGATGTTTCATAAAATAGATATTTCATCTATTTTTAACAAGTCCTGATTTCTTTCTGATCCTGGTTGATGCCAAAATCTGTGTCAAAATAATTCACACTTGTTAAACAAGCCTCAGATCTCAAATGGTTAACAATAGAACCCAACTGTTAATGAAACCGATAAATTATTGAGACTGTCTCATTTAACTAATGATAACAGACCCCACACTGTTTATTAAAGAAGTAGCAAAGGGGCAGATACGTTAGGCCTTCATGTGATCATGGGGCAACAATTTGGCTCTGTGGTCTCTGTCTACAGACTGGGAGATGATGGCTGTTCCCTCATGTTGAGTGGCTGTGTGCATAAACATTTGCTAATGCTCCTATTTTCCCTATTTTCACCCTGGTATGAAGTGGAGGAGAGGACAGGAGCAGTAGGTGTGGAGAGAACATGTAGCAACTGGGGAAATGGAAGAGCTGATCCACTCCGTTCGTAATTACTATGCATAATTACTAGTGTGGTTCTTAGGTTCTGCTTAAGTAGGCTGTAAAGTGCCTGCTGAAGCAGCACATCTGTGTGTGTGTGGGGGGGGGAGTGTTCCAGGGAGATTGTCCAAACATTTGGGTAGTACCACCCACCAAGCCCCACCCTCAAAGGCCTGCACTGATCATATGGGACCCTCAGTGGTTCTGGATATGGCTCTGCTGTTCAGCAGGGCACCACATTCCTGTGGTATCAGACCCCATAGTCCAGTCCAGCTAAGCAACTCTGCTAGCTTGCCATGTACTCTCATTATGCTCTATAAACTGTATGCGTGTTTTCTAGGTATCTAGAAAGATGTTATTGTCAGCCATTAATGTGCCATCCATTAAAAGTTTGAGATTGTTATACCCTTCTGCTTGCCTGATAGGGATGAGATTGCTGGCCGCCTGTAGGCCAATAAAGATTTTGTATTTCTGGTATGACTTCTTGTTTGTGGCTGTCACAGTAAAAAACATGGTAACTCAAGATACAGCAATACAGTTTATTTAAAATTTAAGGTCTTGTCACGGTCGGTGGCCGCTAGAGGCCACTGCTTTTCTGTTTTTTGACCCTGTTTTCTGTTCTGTGTGTTCTTGGACTCTTATTTTGACATGTCTGGTCTGGTTCTGTTCATTTGTCACATGTCTTCTGTTCTCACCTGTTTTCTGTTTATGTGCTCCCCAATTCCCAGCTGCCTTATGTTTACACCCTGATTATGTTGCATACTTAAGCCTGTTTCTGTTCGTTAATCCTCATGTGTCCATCACCTCATTTTTGAGCTGTGTCCTGTTTCCCGTTTCTAGTTATTCACGTTCTTGTTATCTGGAGGCCCGCGTGCCTATTTATGTTCTTGTTTTGTTTTCTTTGAATAAGCATATCCCGAGCATGGATTCATGCCTGCCTGTATGGTCTGTGCTCCGAGGGAGTTCAGAGTCATGGGCTTGAGCCCGCGACTCTGACAGGTCTATAATGTATAATCAAGTGGAGAATGTATAGAATACATACTAGTTGTGTGAAAACATACTGTCTACAATTCATCCATGATTCTAGACATATTATATATTATAGTTCTAAACTTAGCAAATATTGCAAACTAATAATGCAGTGATCTGTGGAAATTGTACTGATAAAATAATACATTTTCTTAAATCTATAAATGGACTCTGTCTAACACACTTCCCATGTCCTACACTCATTGGTTTTTCTGAATAAAAAATGCCTATCAGGAGATTAGTTCCTGAATTGATAGAGATGTGAAAGTAAAGTGTGTGCCCTCTATAAAATGAAATGGCACTGAACACCAAATCCTATCTAATCAGTAAGCCTTTTCTTACGTAAGCCAGCTGAACTACCACATTTATATGTGAACGGGGGCTGATAAATTACTGGAAATGTAGCAATGTATTTTCTTTTCTGTTCTGTTCTACAGTGGAAAGCACATGAGTTTGTCTCATGAGACAAAAAATGGTATGTCATGCATCCAATATTGCTCAAAAGCACAACATCACTGCCGGAAAATTTCTGTCTTGTTTGTTTTACATTAAAAATTCGTTGTGAGAGTGTATGAATTTGTAGTGTCTTGTATATGGTGGGATGTTCTGTGTTTGGTTTTTACTTTTATTCTATTCAGCAGGTCCAAATTTTAAACTTGACATTGTGACACCTGTCAGTGATCGATTCGCCAGCTGAGAGGTAATGAGGACATGGGGCGGGCTGAGTGGCCTTTTGAAGATGTCTTTTGAGGTGGGACTTGGGATGCATGTTTGGTGTGAAGTGAGGGAGGTTGGTGGTTGAAGTGAGGGATGGAGGTTCAGACACTCAAGCCCCAAAAAAGGAAAGTCTGTTTTTCATTGGGCTGGACAGTGGAGCCGGTAAAAGGAAATGAGATGTGACCCCTGCCTGATGGACCGTTAGTTGGGGATTGTTTTCGATTTCTTGCGTTACATTTTAGGGATTATAGTATGCTTTGTGTTTTGGCTTGGTTTATTTGTGGCATCACTTCCCTGTGAATAGATGTACACCCTCCTGTTGTGCTTCTTCCCTATGAGTGGAGTATAATAGTGTAGCTGTGGTGTTGTATCTAGTATGCTGTGAGCTTCATTTACCTGCTGTGCTGTGCCCAGGCTGTGAGAACTGTACCGCTGTGCTAAAGTGCTGTGATGTGGGAACTTACCTGGGTGTTTGCCTTCACATGTGTTGGGTAAGTAAGTGGGGCTAGATTTAACTTTCCATGTGCATTAGTAAACCCTGGGCACCCATTACCCTGTTGTCTGTTCACTGATTGTCCTTTCCTGGACCACTTTTGGTAGATACTAGCTACTATCACCCTGCAAAAACTGGTATTTGGAGATGCTCTGACAATCTTCTGGTGATCACAATTTGGCCCTTTTCACATATTTCCTGCTTCCAACAAACCAACTTCAATAATGGACAGTTCAGTTTTTGCATAATGTCAAACACTCTGACAGGTGCCATTGTAATGAGAGACATAAGTAAAAGTTTTTCACTTTGCCTGTTAATAGTTTTACTGTTAAGACTGATGAGTGTACATAAACAATAAGTTCATCACAGTTTTATATGTTTTTCAAAGCTTTAGTGTAACTTTTGATTGATTATTTGCTTTTTAGCCCCTTCCTTTTCCACCTCCTTCACATTGCTTTCTGCCTTGATTACTATAATTACCTCTTCAAGTCCCAAACAGACTTCAGTTTTCCTGAAACTCAGCTGGAAAGTAAACAGCAAAATCAGAACTAAAACAACGTTGTGTTTAATAGTTTCTACATTGATATCCTACAACGAAATTTGTATATGCGTGTGATCACTGTCCTAATTCTTGTACATATTTCATGCATCATACATAAGTAAATGCCTCACAAAAACAAAGCTCAGGGTGTGCTTGCAGGCAGACTCTACTCCAGACATCCGAATGATCAGGCATGGCTGTTGTCTTACATCGAAAAGGTCACGAGAAAACACTTCTTACATGTCATGCTAATTCTGTGCCAAATTCTCTGAAATGTTACCTAACTAGTTCGGTAAAGGTCAAACGTGTTTTTAGCTCTGGATGTTCTATGCTTCTCCTTTCTAATCGAATGAAAACAAAACATCAGTTTTGGCAACATGTATTTGATTGTTAGAACATTAAAACAAAGAGGTGGAAATGGAAATCTCGTTAAGGCTGTGGGGATGTACATCGATCAGCCAGAGATTTTGTTGAGTCCATGCTTCATCGGTTCAAAGCATTTTTGGGAGAACCTACACAATATTAGATGGGTGACTTAAAAATGTTTGTAAGTGCAGCATGTACTGTATGCCTTTTAGACTACAGTAACCTTTTAACTCTGCTTTAAAAACCTAAGTTAGTTATGATGGTACATGTGGTTGTATGAATTATTGAAAAATGCCAGATGGTGATGATTAACTGTGGGATGGAACATCGCAGGGTTTTAAAATTGGATGGACAAATACCATCAAGGTCGAAAGGAATTATGATGTACCTGAGATGGAGTAGGGGTGCATCTGGGATTTTGGCCAAACTCATCAGGTGGAAAGAGGCAAAACTGACCTTTGAAAGTGTTGTGAAAGAGGAGGACTACTGAGGAGCCAAGGACAAAACATGCAGAAGCAGGATGTGGAAAACCAAAACTTGCTAATCACATCCTGGTATTTCATTTAAATTATGCATCAGTGTTACATTTTCATTTGCTTTCTATTCTGTTTTGAAATGTTTTGATAAAAACAGTTTAAAAACGTTTTGGTTCCCCACAAAGACATTACACAAAACAACATTAACCAAATTTAAATTTCACAGTGTAAAATATATAATACAATATATACATATATTTTAGACAATTAATCATTGTGTTAACATAAGTGGATTTGGCACTTCTAACAGCAGTTTTAATGGGCTACAAATGAGAAATAATTAATATGAAGTTACACTAAAATATGGCTAAAAATATGACCCCTAAGCCTTACCTGTGCTTAGATGTAAAGCACCTCAACAAAATAGTTCAAACCTAACAACTGAAAGATGAACAGTTCTCATAATATTTGACTGGAAACACCTATTAAATATAAGGGAAACAAGACTATTTTGACTTACACATTCAATTTATGTCATCCATAGATGGATTCCCTACTTGATCCTACTTTTAAACTTCCTCTCATTATACCAGGACATTGGCACCATTAGCTTGTGGTACTTTATAAGAGTAGTGCTTCATCAATGACACCTAGTCCTTGTTGAAATAGCACTTCCGAGTGTTTTGGTATTTTTTTGTTCTGGGGTTGAAAGGTGCTCAGCATACTCAGGTTTCCTCTCTTTGCTCTCAAACAACCTACTATAGAGACATTTGGAGTAAATATATCTCCAGGCAACAAGTAACATGGTTGCATTATCAACCAATTACCAAGCCAAATTTCCTGCCAGCCCACGGCTGCCTCTGTCACACATTACACCACATCCCTGACTGCTGCACATGGATAGTATGGACTTTGAGATAGTATGGAATTCAGGTTCAGAAGACTCATTAAATAATGCTACTGTTTGAAAACAGGTATAATATGATCCCTCACAGTAGTACATCACACATCTAAGCATTTTGCATTCTTTGTAAAATAGTAAAAGAGCTCTTTGATAAATCAGATAAAAGTGCAGTAATCCACATGAGGCATGTGAGGGGTCTGACCTCATTAATTAAATAACCCCCCAGGAGCAGACCCCCCACCCCGGTCTGGGATGGGGTACTTGGATTGTGCATTTCTGATGATAAATGCACTCTTATGTGTGGTAAAATGCATTCTTATGTGTGGGAGATGGTAGGGGCAGTGTTAGTTAGGAAATCGATGGGGGAATGTCTTCCCTGGCTTTTTAGTTTGCGAGTCACATGTGATTAGGGCATACAACAAGAAAGGGCAAAGACTGGAGGTTTTTACTGCATGCCCATCAGTATAGCTACATTTCCACATGTCTGCTAATCCAAACGTAATTTATGACAGAAAAATCCATCTCTGCAGTAAACAAGTACTCAACCGTAATCAGTACGAGCTTGCTTTTAAAAGATTTTGGTTGCAGTCTGATATTCTTTCAGGGATGTATGACCCAATTTAGCTTAATGGAGCATTGCACCATTTCATAAAACCCATCAACATGTGCACAGCTCTAAACATGCAGAACAAGAGCCCAAAGCACTTTGATAACTGCACTTTTCCCTCACATATCGAAGTAGCTTTATTTTCAATATTACACGGTAAAACGAAGAAGATGCCAAACTGCCAGAGCTCTGCTGGAGAGTAAGAGTTGCAGTCACAAGACAAGGGCTTCTTATCTGGTTTTTAGAGAGCACTTACTTGAAGATTGAAATGGGCACTCCATGTCAAGAACCTGGCTTACATTTGGCTGTTGAGAGACAGCATTTCACCAAACATTTCCCAGGGAAGAAAAAAGTGGAAGATAAAAGTTTATGCTTGTTTTTTATGCTTATTGAATTTAGGAACACTGCTTTTTTTATCTGAGATACACCTGCATTAATGCAAAGCACGATTCCAGCCAATTGTAATTAGGCTTACAGGTGCATTAATGGATAACTTTTTAAGGCTTTAAAACACCCACTTCAGCTCTGTAAGGTCTTAATGAGTCGATTACTTGCATAAGTGTGTGCAGAACAGTAGGCCTCCAGTATTGGCAGTGTTTGACCACTTGCCTTTGTTTGTCTATTGTGTCAAATAACAAATATGGAAATATTGTACTGCTTACGTGCTTATCACGGGGAGCACCCCATATTGTGAAAAACCATGTTGTTGTGATGTGGTAAATGCCTAAAATGTGGTAAAAAAAATGCCTAAAATGCATATTTTTATAGTGCCCCAAAATATCCCTAACACTTTAATTGCAACCCATTACCCTTAAAGGAAATGCAAAGGTAAACCCGGTTTCGTATTGTACACTGAACTCCTGCCGTGCGAGAATGTAAAATATCAATGTTACTGCTGTAGAGACTGGAATGTAATTAATGCATGGGCATTTTCATTTGTATATGCAGGATAAATACAGTAATAAATTCATTTAATTTACAGTAATAAAAATACAGAGCTTTAAGAAAAACAAAACGAAAAACAAAAGAACACTCAAGACGCTCCACAGGGGAAATTCTGGACTGCAGTGGCATCAAAGGGCAGCAGCCAATCAGCAAGGGATATTTAAAGTTTTATTTCACCTCTCACAGCACCGGTCATGCACTGATGGCTGTGGCATTGACATTCTGTGTTTATGTCTACATTTATTTTGGTTTCATATATTTTGACAGTAGAATTTAGAAGAACCCATGCATGTTTAGAAGAAATTGAACTTGTATTTAAAAGTTAATAGAAATGTATCTTACACTCTGCGCTATGGTTGGTCCGGCCGCTGCTTTTCTGTTTTTTTGGTCATGTTTCAGTTCTGTGTTTTTTTTATTTTGATTTCATGTTCTGTTCATGTGTCACGTGCTCTTGTGTTCCACCTGTTTGTGTTTGCCCACTGATTTCTGTTGCTATTTAAGTCCTGTTTGTTTTTGCCTTGGTTATCAGTCCATTGCACGTCTTATGCCGTCTTGTGTTGCGCCTTGGGTTACCCTGTTTGTTTATGTTAACGGCCCCCGTGCCAGGTTTCTTTATTTCTGTTCCTGTTTTCTGTTAATAAAGAATCTGAAGTTATGGATGCCTTCCTGCCCCGTACCTGCATTTCCCAAGGCAGCTCTCGGACGTGGGGGCCTGGCCCCCTCGACTGTGACACTCTGTTAACAAACTCAAAATGTAAAGGCGACAGAAACATCACCAGCATAATGCAATTAATAAGTGACCTTATGCACAGATTGTACGATTATCTGTGGCCTTAATAAGCTGATGCTGCCTGCTTATGTTCATACATCTGGCCTCGTATTTTCACTTTTTACAAAAAAAAATGAATCATAAATAATTATACATTTAAGACTTATTTTGTGGAAAAAGAAATGAGTGTGGCAGTCTGCAAAAAATTTTACTTACATCTGTTCTTTTTTTCCTCAAAAATCCGATTTTACTACATTTTGATTGTTTTTTTTTCTGTTGTTACTGGAAGTTTATACATTATCTGTTAACACCCTGATTTTATTATTTATTCATTTACTTTTTAAATAAGTTTGCTAGGAGCTAGCTTATTGCCATAAAGGATTTTTTTTTATAATTGGTCAATACAATGAGTGTGAAAGTGAATTAAGTGGTGAGGGATAAAGCTGAGCCTGAGAAAGGTCTCCAGTCGGCTAACCAACTGGTGTGGCAGAGATAATATTCATCCATCCATCGACCCATTATTTAAACCGCTTATCCTAATCAAGACCTCCTATCCGGAGGGACACCATGGACAGGAGCCAGGCCATCACAGGGCAGGCACACAGACAGGCACATTTATAAATTCAAGTAATGCAGGTTTATTGTCATTTCAGACATGTACAGAGTACACAGTGAAATGAAACAACGTTCCTCCAGGACCACAGTGCAACACATGAACTAAAACAGGAACAACACGAGACTACACAAGTGCAGGCAGGAAAAATACAGAGTACAAAGAGCAGGACAAGACAATATTTGGTGCAGTCCTCAAAAACAGCTAGAGTACCAGTTTATTATGACACATCTATCCCTTTAGCGGTAGTTGTAAAGTATGCAAAAATGCTAATGTAGGTAGACAGCAATAAATATCAATGGCAGGACAGAAAATGTGCAGTACATTTGCAGTCCAGATCAGACCATATGAGCTGTCGTTCTCTCAAAGTTGGAGCAGCATGACCAAGGAACTCTCTACACCTATCGCCTTTTCTAGTCACTGCAGGACCACAGGCAGGCTAGGGGAAAATCAGTGAAATGTTCATGTCATGGGACATTTAAGGCAAAGCAGTTTAGTGTGTATATGCATTGTGTCAGGAGAAAGAAATAGTTCAGTTCTAGGGTGTAGAGGTACACTGCAGAGATAATAGCTCAATATTATTATTTTGAACCTTTTATAATGACATATATACAAATAACAATGATGTTTATGTAGAACAGCACTTTAACATGCTGAAAAGTACAACTGCGCTTTGTTACTTCTGGTAAAACACAAACTCAAAAACACTGATAGAATGCAATGGAATCATTCAATTCAATTTCCTAGATTTTTTTTTTTTTTTAGAGGTGGCTGTATCTGATCGAGATATTAAAATGAGGCTTCACTTTTCAGAGAAATAAAACACACCCAACAAGTGAAAATGTCACCATGTAAAAAATTCTTCAGACCACCACACTAATAAAGTCTGGTGGCCTGTGCACGTCTGAGGGATGGGAAAATAACAGTTATGGGTTCTATTCAGGCGATATATTCAGTGCAGGGTTACACAGCTCATTATTTGCAATGAATGAGGCTTGCTTCATTCAGATTCATGACAAAAAATGACACCATACCATTCATGGCCAGTTTTTCTATGACACTTTTGTAGATGCTTGTTAGAAGGATGGTATGCTCCTGGCGCAGTGTATGGAGAAGAAAAGAGAGATGACAAGGCTCCTGTGTCTTTGCAGGCCAGATTTAGATCAAACTGTGTGCTCTTCAAACGTGCTAATGACATTGTGGCCACTGCATCAGCGGAGGTGGCCTTCTGAGCAGGACACTCTTGTGCAACTGCTGTGAAGGGCTCAAATTAAACATATGACTCACACACAAGCTTTCACAACATTTCCAAAAGTATGTAACAAAGGTGGTTTTCAGTATTTGCCTTTGCTTGCACACAAAAGAAAAAAATGTTTCACACTCCTTTTCTTTAACTCTCACACACGTATTATTAATACTAACACTAATGCTACTGCTACTACTACAAACACTACTACTACTACTACTACTACTACCAAAAATGAATATATAATACAATTTATACTGAAGACAAAAAGCTGTAAAACAGCTATAGATTATTATGAAACAATTGACAAAACCTAATATTAAGAATGAAGTTAATAAACAAACTTCAAAAATGTCCTATGTGTCTGTGTGGCCACCCATCTTATGTCACCATGCTGCAAGTACACTCCTCAGCAAAGATGTAAGGCCACCTAGCAACACCCTAGCACCCATTTGTAATACTTTAGAACCTACCTTGCACAGAAACCATCTAGACAAAGCTTAGCTAGTACCTAACAACCAACTGCCAAATCACCTCCTCACAACCACCTGGAACACTATAGAAACATTATAGGAACCACCTTGGATGCCTTGGCCATCACTTAGCAACACCACAGGGACCACAGCACCCAACCAGTAACAACACAGAAATACAGAGGAATTGCTTCAGCTGTAAAATTACCCTTCCTAAAGAAAAAAGTTTAAAATAATACTTTGTATACTATCTTTGTCATATAAATGAAATTATGTTAGCATTTCAGCTAATTCATTGCTGCCATTTTCTACCTGCCTAGATTTGATGAAAGTGTTTTCTTTCTCAGTAAAGTAGAACATAATCATGCTTTCTCATTCATTTGAAATGGATTTTTGCAAATGTTCTGTTATGCTTACCCAACTTGAAAAAAGCTGCTACAATTGAGGCATCTAAAACCATAAGTGTTAGACAGCACTATTGTAAAGAATATTATGGCTTAAATATCCAACACCCTTTTCATGTAATATTTGGTAAAGGTAAACTCCTAGTAAAGGTATAAAAAAAGGTCAATAAAAATGTCTTTGTGCTTAATTATCTCTCTTCTTTATCTCTTCCCTTGCTGTCCTCATCTGTTCTATCCTCTTTACCTCTTCCTAACTCTAACCCCACTCC
>JBBPDE010200813.1:0-16161 GCA_037974605.1 Nannopetersius ansorgii
ACCGTTCACTGCTTAACTTTACTTGTTTCCTTAAGTGAAAGGAAAGGTTTGGTGAAAAGTTTTCAGCCCTCTATACACGTTAATTTCTTCCTACTACCATGGGGGCTAAGCCGTCCAGTGCAGGTGAGCTAAGTATACATCCACGCTAAAATATCAAGGTGAAAGTCATCATAGCTTGCGTAGTATAGACCCAGCTCCCAACCCAACTAGATTGTGAATAGATTAACAGCGATATTTTTTTTATCGCCTGATAAGAGACTCATGTTAATGCAGCACGTTAACGGCAATATATATATGTATGGTTAAATGTTATTCATATTATTTAATATTTACTAAAATACACTTCATATTCTTTGCTAACAAATAAATATTCCACCTAAAATAATTCCAACATGGATCACAAGAAAGCCAAGTACTGCATTTAATGTTTAAAGACTCTGCATGACCACACAACCAGCTAATAGTTAATAATGAAATGAAGATACACATTTTTTACAAAACTTTGGAATGTTCATATGTGAAAGGGAATAATAACTGTGTTACTCCCAGCTGGACAGTTCACAGCTGCGAGTGAATTACACACATCATTACAATACGCTACTCATTGTATATCCACTCAGGCCAAGCTCGAATCATTTAAATGAAGGTCCTACTAGAAATCCTTCCTTGGGAAAGGTTAAGGAGAAAAATGAATGTGTTGTGGATTATCGCGTCATGCTGGAGAGCTTGTACTTGTCTGATAGAGTGGTCTCCATGGCTGCTGGAAGTTTGTAAGCTGTATGCGTGGCGAGTGGCTGTCAGACGCTGCCAGCATCCTTCAGACTGAAGCGCATGGCTTATCTCAGCCTTGCAAGCCGCTCTGGCTTAAACCATTCCACAGGCTTGAGGAGAGTGTGAAGCATTGTTTTATTGTGTGAAAGGCTGAGGACTGGCAATTGGCCTCTCTCTAGATGTTTCTACACCCCAGTGCATGCACACAAAACAAAAGATGCATGTGCATGCATGTGTGCTCATGCATCTTTTGTGTCAGGTGCATGAATTGAGATGTAGAAATTTCTAGAAGAGGCCAGATCCCAGCCTTTTACACAATAAAACAACGCTTTAAAATAATACACTGTTACAACATAGAGGGTCTAGACAGGAAATAAAAAGAGTTTGTGCATAACACCATCTCCGGGGCCTGGTTTTATTGTGTGAAAGTCTAAAGACTTGGAAATGGATCATACCATAAAGCAGCGACCCCCAACATGTTTTGCGCTTTGGAGCAGTTTCATGTAAAACAATGTTTCCACAGATACAGCTAAAAACAGAGTTTTTACAGCTAAAAAGTGAGCCCCCGGCCATGCGTCTCCTCTTGGGAAGCATGGACTAGACAGGCTGAGTTCCATGTTGCGTTTCAGGGTGTTTATTCAAAGAAAAACAAGACAAAGAAAACAGGCGCTATGGCCTCTCAGATCAGAACGCTGTGGTTACAAGCAAGGGCAGAAACAGGCAGGGAAATGAGGTGATCGAGACATGAGGAGAACTGAAAATACACAGACTATATACCGGAGTAAATGAGGAAAAACAGGACACAGCTGAAACCAAGGAGACACGTGACTAACAAAACAGGCTTCATAATAAAAGTCCACAGAACGCAACAAAAACAGAACAGTGCAGAAACAGGACAAAAACATGAACTCAAAAGCAGTGGCCCTGACCGGCCACTGACCTAGCCATGACAATGTGGGCTACAGTTTTGATGTGCCATATCATGTGACCAAGATGAGCGTTTTAATCAAAATAAAAGATCTTTCAGACTCTGATAATCAATAAAATCTGTGCGGGCTGGTACCAAATGACTCACCTTTTAGCTGGAAAGGAAATTACACTGATTATTCTCAATACCTACTTAATTCATGTTTTACTGTGAAATGGCTCATTGCTTAGAGATTTGCAAACTCATATTTCATTACAGTGGTGGCTAATTTTATTTACTATACCCCCCAGTAAACCTACATATATCTTCTGGGTTAAAAAAAATAGGTACTTATGATGGTTGAATAGAGGCAAATCTGAAAATCCATCATGAATGGGTTTCATTTTGGGTCAAAACCTTTTTAAAACAAACCCTCATTAAACGATGTCTGTTGGTGATTGGTTAGGGTAGCTGATATCAACACTGCCTTCCAAGCAGGAGGTTTAATTCCTACCCTGGGTAACACACTCTTCTTGGGCAAGACTCCCAACACTACATTTGCCTACATCTGTGAATTGCATGAAATATTGTCACTTTGGTCACTTTGGATGAAAGCATCTGTCAGATGCTGTAAATGTGATGCAAATATTGTAATATGTAATACATCAGGCAGTGCATTTATAAGCATTTCATGAAAAACTTTCTATGATTGATCTACTAGAGGTGAACGTTTGGTTCCATTCACCACCACTGAGAACAATTGTGGTGGAATTTACCTTTCAAGCTATGATTCTGCAAAAAATGCTTACTGTCTGTCATGTTTGATGACACACATTTGTTTTTATTCTGGAGCTACAAGTAACATGTGCCTATGCTCCACCAGTTAGCATGGTGCTAACTGCAAGCCTAAATCATCACACACTTGAAGTGGGTGGATGTGTTCAGTCATCTCTAATCGACCCACTTGTGTGTTTTCTTTGCATAAGTAAATCGTCCTACTAACACTGTTCCAGAACGTTCTTAGAACTTTATCTTAGCTCCGTTAGCAGCCCAGTTCTCTCAATCCACACAGTTTACCAGCCGTCGTCCCAGAACCGCATCCATGGTGTTGGACCAGTAGAATTATTTTTCTGTCAGAGCTACATTTGCTATTGTGGTCTTTTATTATTTATAGTTTTATTTAAATTTTACATTTTTTCTCTGTGTTTAGTCATGACCAGCTAACTGTCCTGTTTCACCTTCACGTTTCTCACGGTGTTAAAGATCCATTTTTAGCGTCATAGAAAACTCCCACCGAAATGTATCTTTAGCCCAAACAAGCAGTAGTGCTTATACTTTGTCATCTTCCCAATTGTTAGTTTGTATCTCCACTGTTTTTTGTACGGACAGTAAATAACAAAAGCTTCTTTCCAAGTCTGTCTGTTGTCATGACAACATTCCAACCAGCAAAAAGCAATGATGCTGCCAGCTCAGCTGCCACCCACTTTTGGCCCTGCTGTCGAGCAGCTTGGGTTAGTGTCAATTTATTTGTAATTGAAAAATGTTTTTTGTGGAACGTCCCGGTTCCTTGTGCCAATGGAAAAATGCCATAAGATGTTGTCCTCCATTTAAGCAGTTTTCTCTGGGATCAGTTTTCTGATCCTGATTTTGATTAATGCTGTTCTTAAATGCTGTTTTTCAACGTCCCCATTTAGGATGGTTCTTCCAATTCACAAAGTTCTAGATTGGTCCCATTCATGCTGTCGAAGAATTTTCATTATTCCTCCCACAGATCAGCCTTCTAAGGGCCATTAGAATGTTCGTATTTGTTGGCAAACCCGCCAGATGGTACCGACACACACCTACATGCCCATCTAGATTTCTCCTGCTCCTGTTTTCAGGGCAGTTTCTCCCCTGCCCAACAAGTTAGACTACAAACAGCTATTAGCAGCTGTGATGGCGCCCTGTTATACAGTTTGTGATTGTTGCGGCTGATGTGTCTGGCACGTGTTTCCTCTCAGGACACATTTCACAGCTCGCCTGTCTGCTTTTCTCACCCCATATTCACCACTGCCCGTTCCCATGTGTATGTGAATGTGTCTCGGCCCACCACTGAATTTCACTTTGATTACTTCTCTCAGTCGTCAGTGGAAACACACCTGCTGATTCGTTTCATATTTTTCCATGCAGTTGCTCCCATTAGATGAGTTTCACCATCAATCGAGGTGAAACAAAAGAGAACAAGCAATGACAGAAGTGTCTCACAGGTTCCAGCAAAAGGACAAGCACTTTGAATCAGTTAGAAAAGACTCTTGGCCAGGTTGCCACATTGATTTTTCGGCAGACAAGGCTGTCCAGTCATGGATGATGTAACTGTCTCAATCACCAGTTAGTTTCGTTTAAGACACATCTGAGCGTGACCCAGCTTCCTGAAATGCAGCCCTATCTGCTATCCACCTCGTTTTTTTCTTGTTAAATATTTTGCTGATGTCAGACATGCTTTTCCAGGTATTTACGCATCAGCAGGTACTGCTTTCAGTCTGGAGTAAAGCAAGCAGAAACACCAAGTTTTTAAAAGAGCAATGTGGTGGAATACTCCCCTTACATAAGTTTCAAAGGCAGAGAACTGCAAGGAACCATGAAAGTGTGCTTTACATATTTATATTATTATAGGGTTTCAGTTCAGTTCAGTTCTTTGTAATTCAGTTCGATTCAGTTCAGATTAATTAGTTCAGTTTGGATTAGCTTTATTCAGTTCAGTTCAGGTCACTACACTTCAACTGAATTCAGTTAAACTGAATTGAATTTAACTGAATTCAATTCAGATTATTTGGTTCACTTTAGTTTAAACTCAGTTCAGGCCAATTCAGTTCAGTCAGATTTAGGTTGCTGTTATCTTTACCCTTGTCTCCCGAATGAGGGCAAGCGTGTAGGCAGATATTAATTTTTTCTTTTCTTTTAATTTTTAAAATACAAAACAAAACAGGCAAATGGGCCAGAGATTAACTAAGACAAAACCAAAAGGAGATAAGAAAAACATTAGCATAAATCTAGGAGAACAGTGGAACGACAACACAGGTACATCCAAACTGAATTTAAATACACAAACCCCAGCACCCAAGCACTAAACTCAAACACAAGACAGCTGTAACTCATAATAAACCAAAACCCAACATCACTTCATAATAAAAGTTCCAAACTAAAACACAAAACACCAAAATTAAACAAGTCACTGACCCCAGACCTGGCTGTACCCTCCCTCCTAAAGCACACCACCGGTGCACCCATGAATCACCCAAACCTACCAAGGGTGGAGGAGGGGAAGGCGGGACAAAGAGCATCGTCCTATGAGCCCCACCCGGCAGTCTCTTCCAGGACTACATCCTGGCCGGCGGGTCTCACGGGATGATCCCCATTGTGAGTCCCAGTCCACACACGTGGAGCCCCTACCAGGGAGCCCCTACCAGACTGTCCTCTAGGGTGGTGCCCCTCTATGGGAAGCCCATCACCGTCCTCGTGGGCGGAGCCCCCACTGGGAGACCCTCTCCAGGACCCCCATTACCGTCCTCATTACCGGAGGCCCCTCCAGGGAGCACCCCACTGCCCTCATGGGCAGAGTGTCCTCCGGAGAGCCCCTCAGTCTCCTCCAAGGTCGGGCTCTCTCTGGGATTACACTACCTCTAGGGGGCTACACCATGGCCCCCAGGTTCGAGTCTCCTCTGGGGAGTACCGCGGGAGCCCTCCAAGACCCCAGTACCCCCTCCAAAAAAATTCAGGGGAAGACCCCCATCCTCCGTTGCTGCTATGGGCAAGGGTGGCCTCTAAACATGGGTGACCCATTACCTGACAGTTGGATTGTTCAGTTCAGTTTGGTCACGTTTTGTTCAGTACCATTCAAAATCTTATTTCAGTTCAATGTAATGCAGTTGCTTCCCAATTCAGTCTAGTTCATTTCATTTAGGGTCAGTCTACTTGAGTTGAGGTCAGTTAAGTTAAATTCAGTTCTTTTTGATTCAGTTATGTCCAGATTAGTTTCATTTAGTTAATTTCCATTAAATGTAGTTCATTTTGTATAGCATATGTCTGCTTTTCTCACCCCATATTCACCACTGCCCGTTCCCATGTGTATGTGAATGTGTCTCGGCCCACCACTGAATTTCACTTTGATTACTTCTCTCAGTCGTCAGTGGAAACACACCTGCTGATTCGTTTCATATTTTTCCATGCAGTTGCTCCCATTAGATGAGTTTCACCATCAATCGAGGTGAAACAAAAGAGAACAAGCAATGACAGAAGTGTCTCACAGGTTCCAGCAAAGGACAATCACTTCAAATCAGTTAGAAAAGACTCTTGGCCACATTTATTTACCTGCTTCATCTACCTGCTAACTAACTTTGGTTTACATTGGCTGGGTGACTACCTTTGATTTAGTTGGTATATTAGATATTTTGCTGGACTCTCAGTCGTTCCTGGACTCTCATGATACAAGTAGCTTCCAAGTGAGAGATATGCCCTGTTAATGTTCCTGTTGTGTAGATTTATTGTATAGATGTAATAAGTTGTCTTTTCTGTTTTCAGTCACTGCTACTTTACCACCCCTAGATCAGAGTTTCTTTTTGTATCCGATTCAGGACAATGCAGTGCCCTAAAGGACTTCCCCCTCTCTCTCCTGTTAAGACAGGCCTGGGCAGAGCTGATAAAATGTGGATGTCGGTCGTCCCCTGGCCTTAATGGCTTTTAAAAGTTTCTGTTTGAAGGCCAAGGCTAAGCGAAATGAGCCAGAGGATCAGCTTTTGATATCAAAGAGATTTGCCAGCATTTGATCTTGAAGAGCATCTTTCTCCTCTCACCACAAACACATCAGGCCTTTCTAACAGCCCAATTAACCAGCGGGATTATCATCCTCTCCTCACGTCCTATTCAGGGACCTCTTTGAGGGACAGAGAGAGAGAGAGAGAGAGAGAGAGAGAGAGAGAGAGAGAGAGAGAGAGAGAAAGAGAGAGAGAGAAAGAGTATATGGATTGGCTTATAAGGTAATTAGCTTATAAAAGCTTTTTGTAAATAGCTGTATAAATGGATTGGGTTTTGTTTTTAAAGCATGTAGTAAACACATATTGTTAAGCATCTTAAAGCATATTAGCTAAATAGCAGGAAATATGTCTGTTTCTGAAGTTCATGGAAAGTCACATGGGATGTATGTGACTGACTCAATAGGATTTTTTTGAAAATTATTAAATTTTGTTACACAAAAAATATTAATAGTTTTCAATATTAAAACTATTATTATTAATAGAGCAATATTATTTTGCAGGTCAGACTTGTTTTCTTTGGACTTTACAAGACCTCTGATGGGGCTCTGTTGTATCTGGCACCAAGATCCTTTCTGTAGTGGACAGGGGTTAGCATGGGCACTTTGACTGGTTTGTAGACCTTTTCTTAGCACTCAAGGAGCCATGCATTGTGTGCTATGACACATTCCCCCATAGACAGCATTCAATATTTTAATGACTTCAACCCCAATAGCCCTGCCGGTTCAGACCAGATGGGGTAACTTTCAATTAACTTTGTGTGCCCTGCACCCTGTCGTAGATTTGTGGTTTGGTGGTTTGCCCACCACTATCTTTAAGTACTCATCACTATTGGAGCAACCCAGAAACCATTTACAAGATGCTTCAATCCGCATGTCTGAAGACACACACTGTTGCCACTGTTGATCTCACTGGATGTCAGGGATGAAAACTAGAGCGACAAATCATTAAAACGATTTTATGAAGATTTTTTTTTAGATTAATGAACAGTTTGCTTCAGTTATTTTTTTTATAATTATTACTGGTATTTTCCTTTGCTTTTCTTCAAAATATTTGTTTGATCGTAAAACCTGTTAAAGCATGTAGAGAATGTAAACACTGTGCTGATCAAATGTGTCTTTGTTAAACGCTTTGTCCTCCAATCTTTGCCTCAGGATAACCTGAACCTTCTGCTGACTGAAGAAGAAATGTACAGCCTGATGGAGACCTTCAAACAATGCAAAATCATTCCAGGTTTGTCCACACTCACCCTTCTGTACTTTGGAAGATTATAAAAACATAAACCTCAGAGTTGTGGAGTCCTGACACTCCTGCTCCAGCTAATTAACGAAATTAGCTGGCACGTTCAATATATATAATACCCCACAAACATTTTAGTGAAGTGAAAATTCGGTCATACGTGAACACACCACTGCACACAGCACGAAATTCACCCTCTGCATTTAACCCATTCACCAAGTGAAGCAGGGGGCAGCCATGAACATGGCGCCCGGGGAGCAGTGTGTGGGGACGGTACCTTGCTCAGGGTACCTCAGCTGTGCCTAGCGGTCTTGGGAATTGAACCTGGACTTTCTGATCACAGGGCGAATGCCTTAACCACTAGGCTACCAGCTGCCCCTGGTATCTGTAAACATAGTTTAGATGAGCACTGAGTATTTTTTACCATTAATATTACTAATTACAGTACCCCCCCATTATCACTTGGGTTACCACAACAGTTTGTCGACAGTATGGCAACAGGAAGCCGTATGAGACTGGCAACACACTGGCAACACTCATATTTGAAATGACATCACCCTGGTGTGACAGAAGCTAAGAGGAAGGCTACGCAACAACCACTGATATCCGCAGCATTTAAGCAACCTTTTCCTGCCCGATTTGACTGGGTTAAAGCTATTACAACAGCTATTAGGGTGTTTATAGCTGCAGACACGAGGCCATATTCCGTTGGGGAAAATGTAGAGATCATCATCTATTTTTGATCTGTTACACCACTACTGTACATAGTGAAATTAGATAGCGTTCCTCCAGGACCAGGGTGCAACAAAAACATACACACAAATAACAAAAACAGAACACCAGAAGACTATATAAATGTAACAAACTTTATAGATTGCAAAGACAGCAAAGAGAGAAAGTGCAAGAAAAACACAAGCTACAGATCAACAGAACGAGACATTTTGTGCAGTTGACGTTTGAATGAATACAGTGTTATGTCAGATACTGTATTCTGGTAGTGGAGGCATTAGGTGTGCAAAATACAGAATAAAGGAAGACAGCAAAAAACAATCACTATGCCAGTAATAGCAGCAGTAGGACAGAGGATGTGCAGTAGATAATAAATACAGCGTGTTTATAGTGGCAGTTGTGGTGTAAGAGTCTATTAATTTAAGAATATTATAATGGGAGTCTTGGGAAATAACACTGATGACTTTTCTACCATGTTAATGTTAGCTTGATTACTGAGCTACTCAGTGTGGCCTTTATACAGAATTAAAATCTTTTGAAATGATCAAAGTAGTGTATACTGTGCAATAGTCTTGAGCCACCCATCATTTTTTCATATTTCCATTCTTGAGAAACCGTTCTCCAGGCTTCCTGAAGGACTTTCAAAGACTGTAGTTGTAAACAGCGTTATGTTACTATGAGTAATGACTTCTTTGCTTTTCAGAATCCTGCCTCGTCTCAGATGAGCTCCTTCAGTACAGGCACTTCGTGTCGAAGCAGCTGTTTGATAAGGATCTTACGGACGAGCAGGAAGAGGAGGTTCTGGCGCAGTTTGCTGCCCTTGACCCAGAGAAGAAGGGTCAAATAGAGTGGTCAGACTTCCTGTATCACGAATCCCTTTCGGTTCTGCAAAAGTTTCGAACAGAGGTAATGAGGCCCGCGGTGCTGTGGGTTCATTTAGCTCATCTGAGACAGGACTAATAATGCCAATAAAGCTGTCAGTTCTATTCACTAACAGCAGATTTATTTTAAATAGGCCCACTAGTCGTAGACTATTTGATCCTCTTAAAATCTAAGGGCCTGTACGGGGTTTCCACGCTTCAGTTCCGCCTACACAGCTCACATATTACTTAATAACAAAGGCGCTAAATGGTCTTTGCCTGGTACATACTGTCCTAGTTACATCAATTAATTCATAATGAACCTTGGTATTATTTGGAGAGTTCTTTAAACTTTGAAAAAAGTTCTTCAAACTCCCATATATGATTTTTTTCTAGAGATATTCACTGAAAGGATCGTCTATGCTGTTGCTCTGTGAGGGGTCTCTTAAACCTCCCTCACAGTGACATTAATGAGCTTAGATCTTGATGTGTGATGTTTCTTAGCCTCTATAACTAGCAGAACAATGATTAATTACAGTGTTCAACATGAAAATATATTAAAACAACATCAGTTGTCCATGTTTGATATAACACATACAGCACTGACTTTCTTGTGGCACTTTTTGATGTCAGTGCATCAGTTCTGCCTACAAATTTAGCTTGAATCTGATTATATTTCATGTATTTTTGCTGTTCTGACTGCAGAAAATCTGCCCGGCTAAACTCAGATGCTAGAAGAAAATACTTGATCCATCATACCTCAACCACTAACATATGTAGAAAAGTAAACATGTACATAACTGTAATAGCGTATGTATATTTTAATCATATTATAATCAGGTTTACTATAATCATGTTATATATATTATTACATGATTTATAGTTAAAAACAAGAAATGTTCTGTAAATTCTGTACATTTTAGATTGTAATTTTCCTCTGTGTTAAATTCAGTCCATAAAACAGCAACATTGTATTAAAAGTGTATCTGTTCACTTTTTTACACTTAGAAAATCAACCAGCCAAATATCCTTCATTATACATTATTATTATTATTATTATTATTATTATTATTATTATTATTATTATTATTACATATTATTTGTAATTACATTATACATTATTTTTAGTTTTTATATTGTAGTTTGAATGCCTTAATTCATACATACTATCACAGAAACTCATCTGGATGGTCTGTGATTACTCAGCATGGTTGATGTTATGATCAGTAAACAGTATCTTATGTAGCCCTGTTTTAATGGTCTTGCCCCCAGAATTCACTGGTGCGGCTGCTGACGCCTAAGGAGCGTGACCGAGCAAGGGCTGTCTTCCAGAGCCTGGACCAGGATAAAGATGACGTCATCACGGGAGGAGAGAGTCGACGGGCTCAGGCCTCCTGGTTCCATAAAATCAGCAAAGAATCGCAGTCCTGCAGTGTCAGGTGGGCCAAGAATCTGCCTGTCATTCAGAATAATCATTGTGCTGAAAGACTCTTCACCCTCCTTTAATGTAACAAGCACTTAAATAATCAGGGGTAAGATGCACTTAAATTAAAGGGAATCAGTCACAAGCCCTCCTCCGTCTGCCAACAGCTTTTCGAAGCCAGTAAATCTGCTTTAGGGGTATGAATCTCCAGGCTTCCTTATAATTCAACTCACTTTCAATTCAGGATACCAGTATATAATTACACAAAGATTCTCCATGCATCAACATATATAACTTCTACATCAATAACTGTTAGAACGCAAGCAGCATGGATCTGTGCTAGAACAAATGGCAAATTGTCATCACACAATCTAAATTTCTTTTATTTTAGATCTTAGAAACAAACAGAACGAAACAGAAGATCTTTGAACACAGAACTTTCAGGATTGTCTCCGCCCACATGTGGGTTGTCTCAAATTACACGCTAGCTAGGACCCCCCAATGCCTTAACTCTGGGAGAATAAAGGTTAGCATGTGCTCACATGAAACCCCACTCTATTGTATCAAACTGCTGCTACTGCAGCCTTACAGGACAGTTCATCACACTAGCAGGAGAACACTAGTCACCAATTATGTTACCTCATCCAGTAGACTCCCATGCTAACTAATCATTTAATCCAGCCAGAGTGTAAGGCCAGTTGGTTCCAACACCACCAAGGCTGGAACCCATGACCCCCTGACCATAGGGCCAATGTTTAGACATTTGCACATCTCAAGAGCCCCTAACAATCATTTAAGAATGTTTGGTGAGGCAGTTTTAATGCTGCAATAGGCAGTATTAGTATATAAACCACTCACTTGCTTTTATTGAACAGTTTCTGCAATGAAATGTTTAATTAAATCAGAATCAGAATCATTAAACTTCATTGATCCCTGAGGATACTGCTTATGCTGTGATTGCACAGGACCCTGTAGACACAGACAAGAACAATATAAAATATAAACCCTAAATAAAACTCTCCACACGTACTCTGTACTAAATATACGGTACTAAATACACAACATGATGTGGTCAGTAAGAGAGGTGGATATAAATACTATAGACAAGTAAATACATTACTGCTGAAGTAGTTCTAGTGAACACAAATAGTAGTTCGGAATTGTGCTCTATACTGAGTCATGTAATGGTGACGTAAGTAGTGACCTAAACAGTGACATTGCATTTTATTTTTATCTCAACCTGTACACTGGTACACATTACTCTGTATACAGTGTGACATAATCTAGAAGCATCTACATGCTGGTTTGGACACAGTATGTCAATTAGGGAGCTGTTTTGGGATCAGCCTGTATTTGCTGCCTTCCATGCTGTTCCATGCTCACTCACTGTTACTCGTCTGTCCATCCTCACCGCAGCTGCTGCATGTGTGTGTTTCTGTGTGTGTGGGTGTGTCTGTGTTCCCCCTGCAGACTCATGGGATTGTGCTCCCCTGTAATGAATTTGGGGTAAGTCACAATTAGCATTAGCTTCCATCAAATATAAACAAGGGCCCATATAGTGGAAAATTGAATTTTCTCCTTTCGGTTGTTCAAACAACAAAAAAAAGTTGATGTTGTATGTAAACTCTATTATATTATCAAACGTTATTTTTCAGCCCATTCATTCCATATATGTAAACTGTGCCCACAAAAGACAGCCTATTTTGAATGTACAGTTTTGTGACCTGACGCTCTTATCCAGAGCAACGTACATCAGTGCTCAAGTAGTCCACATCTGTTTCTTAAACCTGTAAAGCAACTTAAATCGGTGTTCGGTGCACCTAAACAACAGTCATAGAAAAGTCAGGAGTTAAGTCAAGAGTAAGGAAGGTTTTTTTTTCTTTTAAGAAATAAGCAAGCAGAATGAGCGACATAGTTAGTTGCTAAGATGCTCCCTTGAAGACAGCGAGGGACTCCGCAGATCTGATTGGAAGAGGGAGTTCATTCCAACACTGGGGGGGGCAAGACTGAGAAGAGTCTTGACGCATGTTTCCCTCTTCTTTTGAGAAGCAGAGGCTCAAGACGAGCCGAAAAGTGACATGTTGTTTGATCAAAGCTGTTATTTATGGGGTACATAACAGCACTGAAAGCAAGTGTTAAGGACTTAAACTTAACGCGATCAGCCACGGGGAGCCAGTGAAGCTTCCATAGTAAAGGTGTGGTGTGAGTGAACTTAAGAACGTTGCAGACTAACCTGGCAGCTGCGTTCTCAATCAGCTGAAGGTTTAGTTACCTTCTGTGGAAGTCCAGCCAGTAGAGAGTTGCAGTAGTCTAGTTTGGAAATGACCACGGACTGGATGAGAATCTGTGTAGATTTCGTGGTGAGAAAGGGTCGGATTCTTTTGATGTGGTAGATAAGATGTTCTGGAGATCTGGTCAACCTGCAGCAAGAAAGACAGATCTTCATCTAGTGTAACACCATGAAACCAATCAGAACAGAACTTATTTACATTTAAGCATTAAAGGTCTAGTAACAAAATTCTGTTCAATTCTGATTGGACAAAGAGAGATTGGAAAATGGTGTAAGAATCAACACAATGAGGAAAACTAATTCATTAATATCCACATATCATTGCTGTATTACCAAACTTAAATTCTTAAATTCTCTAATCAGCTGCCCTTCTCCTATTGTCCTGTGTAAAAGTCTTGATCTTATATTTAAAAGTGGTCTTGGTGAACCATTCTCAAGGCTTCCTGTAGGACTTTCAAAACTCTCATTTTCAGTCCAGTCCCTGAACCTAACCAGTTTCTGAGGAATGTTTTTTGTTTGCTAAGCACACAGTGACCTACATATGAATCATTCCAGCAGAACAAAGCACATCTAAGACCTGAATCAATGAAGAAACAGCAGCAGATGATTCCAGGTGATGAGGCGGTGATCAGTATACTGGTGGTGCTGAATGCTGAGTGGTTGGAACTCCTTTGTCTAGATACCTTGTATCTTTAGATACTTTGCAGCCTGTCACAGTAAAACATCGGTTCCCATTTATTTAATTTAATCTACTTAATATGACACTTTGATAGGCAAAAGTAGTATTTTTGTACCAACAAGGTGATTCATAACAAAACATAAAGAAAACAACAAATGGTCCAGAGTTATTAGATCATGATTAGGCCTCTTAATTAGTTTTTTAGTTTGACTTGTTAAACCAACCATAGTTGTACATGCTGAAGCCCAGCTACTTGTGTGTTGTTGGATTCCATAATTGCTGCCCTTGCATTCAGAGCCAGATTTGAAATGGGTTTTAATCAGTGACTTCAGCACCTTCAGTAGCCTGCACTGGACAACATATCCATGAATGGCTTATGTATTGTTGTCTCTATGGCTTATATATTGTTGGGTGTTGGTGTTGGGTTAGGTGTTGGCTAGTTATTATGTGACAGTTGTTGTATAGATGCTCTGACTGCAGTATCTTAGTTAAATAGTTGATATGGATTTAAGCTGTTTTTCAGGTAAGAAACAGTTGTGGACTTCTTAAGCACTGATGTATGTCGCTCTGGATAAGAGCGTCAGCTAAATGCCGTAAATGTAAATGTAAATGAACGATACCAACATTTTTAAATGCCTTATTCCAACAAGCATCAGTTGTCATAATCCTTGCTAAAACAAAAAGCATCACATTTAACAAAAGCAGCCTCTAATGACCACCAAGGATGAGCATTTACAAACATTTATGCAGCCTTATGTCAGTTCGTGTGAATGGCTTATACTCTTATTTAGAGATTTGAGGTTTTCTTGTGGAAAAAAAACCCTCAAATCTCTAAATTATATTCAATCAATTGTATTCAAGCAAAGGTTTGTATAAAAATGGAAGAGTGAATCCTTACATTCTAATCATCTTTACCTTCCTTATCATCATCATCATCATCATCATCATCATCATCATCATCATCATCATCATCATTATCATTATCATCATCACTGCTTCTCTTCCAGTGTCTTTCTGTTGGCTCTCATATATTAACTAAAGCTGTCCCAACCCTTCCATTATCAGGATCTAACAAGAGGCTCTTGTCTCCTCCAAAAAGCTCTTAGGAATATCTCTCATCAGCTTAAATGGGCGCTGCACGTTAAACGTGTGTGTGTGTGTGTTTGGCATCCACTTGCCGTGACTAAGCTCATTCTAAGCTGCGTTCATTAAAATCAACCTTAAGGACACAGATGAAAGGAGGGCGTTCTGGAGAGGTTTTACTGGCCATTGTTAAGCCAAAGGGTGCTGGATTCACACTTAAGGCTAACTCAGTGTTTCTGTATTGCATATGTGAACATGTTCCCTGCTTTAACATGCTCAATTCAAATGGGCAAGACTTGATGCCTGTCATGTGTTACATATCTCATGAATTAATTAATAGCACTGGCTGTAAAATATCTACTGTTTATAGAAGTCGGATTTTGTCACAAAATAGATTCGCTGATATAAAATAAACTCCAAAAGATTCCTAAAAGAGCAGAGGATTTGTCTTCTAACAAAAGACTTGATAGCCTGTTAGAGGTCTTGTTTTAGGAATGGAATTTTGACCCCAAAAAATCGACTTCAAAAACTATTCCCACCTTAATCCTACATTTTACTATATTTCTTATTAATAAAAATGCATTACATTATTACTGTATTTACCCTACTTATACAAAAGGAAATCACAAGCATACCAAAGAAAATGCCTGTGTATGAATTACAGCGCAGTCTGTACAAGTGTAAATTTACATTCTAGCACTGCAGGAGTTCAGTGTAAACTGTACAGTACAGTATTGGTTTATCTTTACATTTTCTTTAAGGGTAATGTATTAAACTGAGTTTAAAATGTGGAGGCATATGTAGGGTTTACACTATTAAAATAAGGCATTTTTTGACCAAAACACAACAATGCATTTTTTCACTATACAAGGGTACCCCCACGAAGGATTACTGTATATACATACATATAAGGTGTGGCTCAAGACTTGCACAATATATATAAAACCCATATTCCATAGATTCTTACTATAGTAGTATTTGTTGTAGTAAACATCATGTTTTTTAAAGTGTAAACACATGGTAGGTATTGTTTGTATCTGTGTAGGCTGTTTATGGCCGATCCTGTCAAATCTGAGAGCCAACACAAGAATAGCTGTCGTTGCGTATGAGCTGTGTTCACTGACCCCGCCACTGTGTGTGTGAGTGTGTGACAGAGAGTGAAAACAAAGAGAGTGACAGATTGGAATGCGTTTGACTGTTTGTGTTTTAACTTGTTCTCTTCTCTGCAGTATCAGCCACGTCGGCCCCATATCAGAGAGCAGCCCAGCCAGCTCTAGTAGTGACAAGAGCAGGGACAAAGCCATGGAGAAATATGACAACAGGTCTGTGTGTGTGTGTGTGTGTGTGTGTGTGTGTGTGTGTGTGTGTGTGTGTGTGTGTGTGTGTGTGTGTG
>JBBPDE010200871.1:0-13514 GCA_037974605.1 Nannopetersius ansorgii
GCCTAGCGGTCTTGGGAATCGAACCTGGACTTTCTGATCGCAGGGCGAATGCCCTAACCACTAGGGCTACCAACTGTTCCCACTCTCAGTACTACACTTAAATTTACCAGAAAATTTAAGGTATCAGCCTTTGTGTTGTTTTGTTTAATTGTCATATTGACTGTTAATGTTCCACATGCAGCATATTGCAGCCAGACTTTAATTTGAAATGTAGTCTTCAGTATACCAGACTGTACAGTTATCCACTACGCCATATACAAACTACACATCTCTGCATCAGAGATTTATACTGCATTAGTAAAGAAGCCAATGGAAACCAGGCTAGCCCACTAACTCTATTTCCAGGCAGAGGCAAAGCCTCACCTTACTGGAACGAATCTTGCTGGCAAATGTATTTTTATTGTTTTTTCATGGAAAGGACAAAGACATTTACTTATTTTCTGCATGCTGACAGGAGGGCACTTGTACAATTAAAGGACAAACAGGCATACCTTGTCTACCGCATACCTAAACACGTAAAAACAGCTATACTGTGGTGTAAAACAGTAGTTTCAATGTAGGACCTTGTACAAATAATATTATTTTTAAAAAATTAAAAGAGATCCTCTTATGTGTTTGTCTGATGTCCTTCACACACACAAAGCACACAGCCCTCGCTCAGGAAATAGAAAGCAAGCCAGCACAGAGTGAAAGAGTGAACCAAATGCAACTGTTTGGAACATCGTGACGATGAACACAAAGCAAATTAGAATCCTCTCGAGATCTAAAAAGGGAATGTGAATTAGCACACATTAGCATCTCATCACTGTCACAGACGGATACTTACTTCAAATGGTCGACACAGAACGCCAATTAAATCTAGCCTTGGACTAAACTGCAAAGTCAATGGCGTTTAACCATTAAAAGCCTATTGGGTCTTAGTTTAAGCTTAAGCTGGGTCTGGGGGCCTGGCAAATAAGACCTACAGCTATAATAATGATAATATAGGTAACTCTAAAAACAGAAAATGCAATTTAACAGGTTTTACACATTTTATTAAAAAATAATACTGTTTCCATTACAAGACTCAAGAAAAAGAAATCCAATAGAAGAACAGAACTAATAACCTTCAGTTCCTGTACTGATATATGCTGGATAAATGAAGACATTCTTTGAGGTACACAGCACTTAAGAGCTACTGCTACTGCTGTACATCCACTGGAGTCGTGACATCAATCTTTACTGAGGTCTTTATTTCACGGCAGTGACAGTACGTTTACTAAAGGAGTTTACACTACTCTTTTAGACTTGTTCCTTTAAAACGAACCCTCATACATGTTACTATTTGAGTTATTGCAAAATCTCAGTCTGAAAGCAATTTATGAGAGTTAACCACCTCTGGAAAGCTAAAACTGGGAAGATGAGGCACAGCAGGAGAGCGGCGAGCTCAAGAAAATGCTAAGAGTGTTTCTTAGCCTCACATCTCCAAACAGACAGTAAAGACCTAAAGAATTCTTCCAGTCGACAAGAGAGGACATAAATTATAGAGCCTGGTTGCCACCCTGAGCCAGTGGACTGATAGAAAACACTCCTTAGTAAGATTCTTTCTTTATTGACCTATGCTGACCTTAATGCAATGTCAGTCATGCAAATTCTGTTTTTCCTTATCTTGTAGAAACAGGTTCACACAGGAGCTTACGGGTTACACATCCAGAACAGACACGTTCCAGATTCCACTACACCTAAAATGGCCTTTACTAAATTTATAAATCAGTTCACAAGACATGAACTCGGATCCATCGACATTAACATCAGGCGTCCAATGACCTCCAGAAGATCAGGATTCAAGGGTATGGTTATGCAAGTACACGCAGTGAAATGTATCCAGAACCGTTCCTTTTTTATGACTGTGCAATATTATAACATATATTAAAAATTGACATTTTAATCTAAATAAGAGTAAAACAACTTAAAATACTATTTTAAGTTTACTCTTAACTTGTGTTATTTGTTGAAGTTATAAGTCAAGCAACAATCTGACAGATTTTCATATGTACAATGTGCCAGTGGGATATTAACATGCATATCAGCACCATATTTGTGCTATAAACCAGTACAGCATCATGTACAGTATAGTAGCATGTAATATAATAATAAATAATGTACAGTTATGAAATATGACAGAATCACATTCCAGATTCCACTACACCTAATGTAAGCAATTTCCTCTGAGATAAAATTTTTCTGATTCTGACTCAGATATAAAATATGGCCATGAATATGATATGACACTCTGCGGTGCTGTATCAGTATGAGCGGAGGGAGGTATGTATGATTTTCAGTGTAAGATCCTCAATTACAAAGTTGTAAAACGTCTGGTTTAATTTTGGGATCTTTCACAAATCGGTTACGTATTTTTTTTCTGCCACCGTTTCCTTCTTTAGCATAATCAGGGCAGCAACAACCAGTCAGAAATATATATTTATGAGTCAAGAATGCGATGGAAGTATTTGAATAAAAGGACGTTCTGTTCAGCGGAACAGGAAGAGACTCTGCCAGGTCTGCGCTGCGTACATTGTAGGAAGTGAAAATATGAATGTGACGGCTAATTAAGTCCACTTAACACAGCTGTGAACGAGAGAGTCTTCACAGAGTGGGTTAGCTGGGGCGACGGACGCCTCTTCCGCAAATGACTCATCTCCAGGAATTTGCTGTATACGGTGCATTAGTGCTGCAGACTGACTCATTTGCATACCTCCCCCTCGTCTGCAGGGCTGGATAAACCACATGATCTCTGTCCTGTAGACGTGGCCTAAACTGCTGACCAAGTGTCTAATGCATGTCCTTATTCAAACACCACTGTGAGTTGTGAAAAGCATGGCGCTGACCTTTCTGCCCATCCAGAATAGAAGCTGCAAATGATCTTTGCTTGGCAGAACCTCTATCCACTCTCCAGATAGCATTTACATTTCAGCCTGACCTATAAGCAGCATGCATAAATCTTCTAGGGAATACTGCACAGAAGAACAGCTCGCCTGGCACAGGCCCTGTGAGGCGTGTATGTGCATGTCTGTTTGTGTGTGCGTGCGTGTGTGTGTGTGTGTGTGTGTGTGTGCGTGTGTTATGGGGGTTGATGGGACTATTAGTTTGCTCTGGTGGTTTGGTGTACAGTATTTCCATGGTGGCCCTGATTGCATTCGCCTAATTGCAGTGCACTGACCGGTTCAGGCGAGCTTGAAATATCAATGCTGAAGCGAGGCACATATATGAGAAGATACAAACCAGCGACACAAGTATAAAGAAGGAGAAACGTTATCTAGGGATGTGTGTGTGTGTGTGTGTGTGTGTGTGTGTGTGTGTGTGTGTGTGTGTGTGTGTAGACGTGTGTCGTTGAAGTTTTGGCACCACTTTGCAAGAATACTGCACTTCTAAAGGGTTTATGAAATTAGCTAATAATGATTCTTCATTAGATCACAAACATAATAAATAAAGAGAGAGATCTACAGAGATCTCAAGCTTGGTCCAATAGCCATTAGTGGCAGAGAGTCCAAAAGCGTATAATTGGCCTCATTTTTGGTGGGTAGGACACATGTCCTAGCATTCAGCCTCTCATATTTGGCAGTATCATATGATTCTGGGGTGTCCTGGATAAATAAAAGGGCAACGGTGTCTTGTGGTTTGCCAAATGGTGAGCTAACATCCACAATGATAAAGCTGTTACTTTCTTCTCTTGACGTTGGTCAGCAATATACCAGCCAGCTTCAACGTTGCTCATTCTATTAATCGGTCATTGCTGTTTATTAATGTTTTCAATGTGTTTAAACCAGACTAATACCCACTGTTAAAAATAGATATAATTCATGATTACATTGCAGGAGTAGTTTTATTGCAAAGGGCATTACATTAAGGTTGAGCCTAAATCTGGCCTAAGATTTTAATCCAAATGCAGCCCAATAACCAATTATCATCCAGTTAAGATCAAGAGTCAAATGCTGATCAGAGTCTAAAAAGGGTTGCAGGCCTAAATTGTGATATATATCAAAATTACATTTAAATTCTGCAAAAAAGCAAACAGCATCTTATGTGTCATTGAACATTTAATAACAAACTATATTCATCAAATATGCACTTCCTTGTTGCTTTATTTCTTGAACACAGGCCTCACAGAGTTATGAAAGCATCCCTCAATTACTATTGTTATGGATGGATGGATGGATGCTCTTGCATTAATTGTAGGGATGCACCGATTGCAATTTTCTTGGCCGATTCCGATTACCGATTTTTGTGTAAGTGTGATCGGCCGATAACGATTTTTCCGATAATGATTTTTTCCCTCAGATAACAGAAAATTAGAGCTGCTGCATGTGGTCGACGACAACAACACAAAAAATGGGTTTCAACTTTTTTAATGTAATGTGGTTGTTACTTTCCCTGTTTACTGGTTACTTTTATAATATTGACAGATGATAGTGGCAGCTCTACAGCAAATAAAAAAAAATAAATTTCTTTAATATAAAGCTTTTTTTTTCATAAATTTTCTTTACAAATTTAAATAAATAAAATGTAATACATAAAGATATAACACCCCCCCCAAAAAAAAGATCGGTTTGAAATCGGCAATACGTGCGAGATCAGGCCAAAAATCGGCCGTTTCTGATCACTGGCCGATCAATCGGTGCATCCCTAATTAATTGTATAAATTATGTAACATTCAATTTTCTTTAGTTTGACTCACAAACATTTTGACCAAGACAACACATAATTAGACACATCAGTTTTGTTTGAGCAGATGAAACAGATCTGCAGTAAGTTCTGGTCAATCCAGTAACCGATATGAATTACAACCTTCCCCCGACAATTATTCATGAAGTGTCATGAATCTTTTATACACTGATGGATGTGTGTCATGTGTGCAGAGAACAGTAAATTCTTCTCCTAAAAGTCAGCATTACCTCTTTCAAGAGAAAACAGCTTCTTTTAGCGGAGGATTTCTGCTGGCTAACATTAGCCCGGGCTATCGATTGAGCTGATGTTAAAAGAGCATGGATTTCAGAAGCTCAGGGTCAGGTTTTAGAGGGAGTGTGGGCTTTTTTTAGGTCAGAAATCTGTTCCCAGGTGTAAATTCTCTTTACAAAATCTGGCCTTACAGAAAAACCTGGATCTGCATGCTGATAGGTTTTGATTGCAGCCAATGTGGGCAAGCACATGTCATAACTGCTCTGGGCTTTAAATGATCATCTCTAGATTCTCAGAATGGATCAGTGGTGAGATGGTTGGTCCTAAGTTGTAATTAACATGACCAGGCAGTTGGTAATTGGGCATTGCTAGCAGGTCAAATGCTGACTGATGAAAAGTTCAGTCCAGTTTCTCAGTGATGGCCAAAGGGGTTTAAAAATCCAATGTTCCAATTCTGCCCTGGAACTAGGATGCACCTTGAATATCCAGAAAAGTTTATGAGGGTGAAAAACAGATAACTCTGCAGAAACAAAACACTTTCTGGGGAAGCAGCCAAGTTCTAAATGGAAGTTGCTTGTCAGAGTTCACCCATGAAATATTGACAAAGTAAAAGACTGAGACCCCCGTTTGACAAAGTGAAAAGAAATTGTTGATCCTCCTCTCAGACAATATGATTTATCAGTTCAGACCCACAGACAGGCTATCAATCTTTCATCAAAGGAACACTTGTCAATAGCTGTCTTTGCCACGGAGGCTTTGTTTGCACACTCTTTAACTTCCCCGTTTCTTTGGCCCCCTGGGGTGGAACAAGGCAGTTCGAGGTGTTCTGGTGTTTCGTTTTGGTCGTTTTCCCCTCATTTATCCTCGTTGTAGTTGCAATTATTTTAAATGTACAAATATCACAGTACCGCAAAGAATGAAGGATCAAAGCACAATTTTGCAGACGTCAATTACCAACAAAAGAAATGCACGGGTTCAGTTCTAGTCAGCATTACACTGACATTGATTGGAAATAAAGTGTTTGGCTATATTTTTTGCTCCTGTTTATTGCTACTTCTATATATATCCTCATCCCAGTTTCGCACAAAGTCTTTTGAATTCATAAGAAAAACGCGTGCCCTCTTGAGCATAAACACCACTATTTAAATAAACTAAACTGAAAGTATTCTGACAACAGTAATGCTTGGTTGTGAAGCTGTTGTTTCTATTTTTTGCTTGAGACAAAGCAATCTGGTGTGCACCTGTCCTGGCATGATTAGGGTGTTTCTGATTGTATTTTATTGAACCAACTGTAGCGTCATGGAGTAGTTTGCTAGAGCTCTGTATCTTTTCTTCCTTCCGAGTGTCTTGAAGACTCGAGGAAGCTTTTTTAACGGCGCGAGAATCTTATCGCGCGATTAAAAAAATATCGCCGTTTCTCAAACTATGGGCCATGAGACAGTTCCTGCCAGTCAGCTGAGCCTCGCTTCTGCACCAATCAAAATTCAGTCAGTTCAGGTCTGATCTCAGCGATGCGGTCACTGCGTGCCCCGCCCCGCCCCGCCCCCTCGACTTCATGGCCCGCCCCTTGTTTACGAGTTTACAAACAGCGTTAACGGCGTTAAAAAAATTTATCTATGCCCACCTCTACTATTAATATTGTCCCAATAAATAGCAGCATCTTTTGTACGGACACCATATTGAGTTGTTTTTATTTTTGCAGCGTTCATGTGAAGAACTTGCTTTGTTTTTAATGCATAACATTCATTTATTATCTGGACCTCTTATCCATAACCAGGGCTGTGGGTGGGTACTGGATCCCAGCCCTCATAGGGGAAAAGGTAGAGAAAGTTCTTGGAGAGGCCTGTAGTCAGACACACATTCTTGCACACACCACCAGCTAGGGGCAGTTCAGCATCTCTGGATGTCTCTGGACTGTGGGAGGAAACCGGAGCACCACCCACTATGCCAGCCCACCACCCACTGTGTTGATATACATTGCTTAAATGCCCGTCCTCTATCAATTCTTAAGAATGTCCTTATTTATGCATACAAATATGTTTATCCTTAAGCAAGTGTACATAAACACTGAAAGTGCATAAAACAACAAAAACAAAAGCGTCTGAATTCTTTCCCCACACTGTGTTTCAAAGCAAGGTAAACATGAAAAAAAAACTGAAACCATTGCACTTGTTAAGTTTTGAAAGCCCTGACTCAGTGCTGCATAACAGCTGTTATCTCATAACAACACTGAAATCCAGAAAAAGAGATCCTAAAAACTTTTTATTACACACTCATTAGGCTCATAAGCCATTGCCAATTAGGTTTGATAGCATCAGAGATGCCTCTCGCAAATCACGCCTGGCATTAAAGTAAGACCTCGGGGGAGCCTTTTCTCTTAACAGCATTTAAAATGTAGATTGCGGATCCTTCTTGTGTTAATGAAGCTTGTGGGGGTCAGTTTTACAGCCAAAATGGACAGTGAAGATGAGAGGGGTGTCATAAACGTGGATCACGAATCATAAAAGATTCCAACTCATGGAAAGTGGATGGTTGGCCCAAACTCGGGGGAGATTAAGCAAGATTAAAACTGCTTAATACCTGGCAGCACTTTATTGGGCAGCTCTCCACGCAACAGTGACACTGGAAGGTGACTTTCACGTAAAAGGAGTCATGCTGTCTGGATTCTCCATCACATGGAAGACATTTCCACCCAGAGGTGAAGCTTCCTGGAGCCTGATATGAAGGTGGAGAGGGCAGTCTGAGCTGAGGACACTAAGAAGAACCACAGCATCCACTGAACTGCGCTAGCTAATAAGGTACATCTGCCTTAACATTTAAAAGCTTGGAAGCATTGTTTTTTCATGAATAAAGAGCCACTTTAGACTCATATACATAGACCAAATTGCCTCTTTATTCATGAAAAAAACAGTGATTCCAAGCATTTAAATGTTAAGGTAGATGGACCTAATTAGCTAGTGCAGTTCAGTGCAGATACTATGTATGTATATAACAACTTTTCATTCCATGACTTTTTGAACTTTTGGAGCAATATTATTTATGATAGAGCCACTGAGCAGACAGTAGTATATATTTCTTTAATGATGGTCCTCTGGTGATCCCTTTAAATGAATGCATGAGATGAGGGACTAATCTTTCGCTGGCTACTTTCTGTAACTGTAAACCTACGAAGCGAACCTATACCCTCTATGGCAGGAGTTTCTCATCAAGTGCTAAATGAGTTTATGTACTGTTTAGATCTGCATAATTACTATCAAGCGGCGAGATATTGAGAAATAATGTAACATACTCTACATGGGTAAGTCATCAGTTGTTAAACACTGGAGAACGTTTTAGCATAATCATGCATGCATAATGAAAAGAAACAGCCTTGTCGTATTTTTTTTTCCGATGACATCCTCCCGGTTTGTCAAATTACAAGCTACTTGAGAGAGATAAAATACACTTTGGTGCTGTGGCTGCAGCGTATACATCCTCCGCAAAGTGATTTCCTGGGGGCAAAAATCAATAGTGTTGCTGTTATGTTTCCGCCAAGGTTATAGACAGAACGAACATGGCTAGATCAGGTCTGAAATCAATCTTATCCAGCCCGTCTCATCTGTGGTGAAGGAGAACTGGGCTTGATGTCTTCTGTTCATTTTCAGAACGAGTAAAGCTCACCACCTCCGGTCACTGGTTATAACGGATGCGGCCTAAATCTTTCCTCAGCTGCGGGATTAGATTTGCCGGGATAGACGCACGAAGCCTTTTGAACCAAATTTCAGGAGCAAAAAGAGCATGTCGCCAGTTTTGCATAGATTTTTATCACCCTTTTAAGGCAGCCTTTATAGAGGCAGAGTCTCAAATGCGTGTTGCTGGCAGACAACTATGGCAGCAGACACTGGGGGTAGATAGAGACACGAACATGAACACATGCTGATGGAATATTTACCAGCAGGATAACACTGTTCCAACTGTCAGGGCCAGGTGTACGTACATAAGAAGGCTTGTCTCAAAGCGCACACTGACGCAGCTGCAATATGTGCTCATAATCCATTGTTTTACATCCTCAACCCTTTTAGGAGAGCAGGATTCCGCCCATGTAGTTTTGGAGCGACAGCTTCATTTATTATCATATTGTGGTCACACCAAGGCACGTTTTGTGCTGCACCTTCTCACATCCGTACATGCGCTCCTCTCTGCCCACGAGAGCTGAATGTTTCTGAGAGCTATGAAAAGTACTGTTACGACCTCGATGGGCTTTCTAGACAGAAGTTTAGTGCATGCATTGTTGAAGTGCGTCTTAAACTACATTTAAGAGGGTCATGCATTATTTCCAGTAAAATCTGTAAAGAATAAAGCTATTTCAGTGTCAGCCACGACTGAAGCAAACAATGTGAAACATCTATGGCATTGTGTGCCACTCACTACTACTTTCTAAAACCTTTAATGACAGGCATTGACTTCAGAGTTGATACAGATGAAGGTCCTTCTTTAAGCAAGAACATATTCTGTAAAACGGATGTCTTGAATTGTGAACTCTGTTCTTTAAGGGGAAAAAAGTGTCAGAAACTGTCATCATATTTTAAATGGAAAAACTTTTATGTTAAATTAGTGACTTTGGATCATTTCTATTGGTTCGTTCATCATAAAATGTTCACGCAGTGCACACACACACACACACACACACACACACACATACACATACACACACACACACGTGTGTATGTTTATATATGTCAAGGTATTTATGCCTCCCAATGTCTAAAAATGTCAGGTGGTGTGACCATACATGCAGATTAAAAATAAAAAAAAGATAATTTTATCATATTAAACTAAAAAATAGCCTGGCTACATGATTTTATGTCTGAAACATTTAAAGCCAGGCTGCAAAATAAATGATTTTCCTCAAATTGCATCTGGCAAAGCCAATGAAAAAGGACTTTGCTCTGACATGTTTTCTAAGAAACAGGAAGCAGGATGTTGAATCATAAATAATAAACAAAACCGGTAAACAAATAAATAAGTAAAAAATACCCCAAGTGACCACCATGATGCAAGGCTGAAGGTCAGTAACTCTCTTACCAGTACTGAAAAAAAGTGTTTTGAATCATGATTAGGCCGGTTCCGTTTACTAAGTCAGGTGGTGTGACCCCAGAAAAAACATGAAAGTTTCTTTAGCTCAAGAAGAAAAGTCGAAAAGCCTTGAGCTCTGAGCGTGAAGAGTTTTCGCAGGAATATTGTTGGTTACCAGGTGGCCAGTGTCAATGTCCGTTCTGGAAAGATTTGGAAATAATTAAATGAATGATCAGTTCAGACTAATTTAAATGAAGTTCGCTTAAAGAGGTTGTCGTCTTTTGTGGCTATTTCAAATAATTTTCACATTTTTTATTTTATCAACCTGGCAGGGAGTGTTTATTAACTTCACAAAGAAATGTTGCTTAAGAAAACATTGTTTTTTAAAGGCAGTAGGACATCAAAACCAACTAAATATTTGTTGAGACCAATGGCCAAGCCTGAGTTTAAATACAGTTTGAGTCCAAGACAGTTTGAGACCATAGAAACAATTGCCCAAGCCCAAACACGAATCCAAGACAAGACTCGAGCCCTACAGTCCTGCAGAGTGGCAGCGTAAATTAGTCCAGGTTCACTATTAACAGCTGTGACCTTTGTATTTATTTAATAAGTAAACTGATGCTGCACTTCCCGTTTCTGGCTCCAGTGGCCTGAAATTCAGTCTAAATGTATCTGGGAGGACACACTTACAAGAAGAGTACCAAAGGCTCTTGGAGTGACCTTTTCCGAAAACACGAATAGGCTTTTAGCGTCGGACCAAAAGTACCAAACAGTGCCCTGATGACTCCAATTAAGCCTGTTGGACGTGACAAAGATGAATGGATGTTTTGGCGGGCGGTCATAATTGCGTGGATACGACCCATTACCTGCCCTTCCCAGGTGTAATTATTAAGTCAATGGTCCTGAACAAATGAGCAGAACACAGGGCCAAAGGCACAGCAGAGAACACCCCATTCTCACCCTCTACTCACAACGAGTGTTTCTCTGTTCTACACCTCCAACTCTGAACCATCAGTCTCCAGAATGTAGAGGTCCCATGGCTGACCCAGCTGGATGCTGGGCTGTTTATAAAATTCATAAACTTCATAATGAGGGAGCTTTTGGACTTTAATAACAGTAAGATGTGAAATGTGACTCAACTCCTTCCTTATTATTATTCAGTTATCATTATCTGAAGATGCATCACTGACTACCTCATATCAAGAATAATGAAGGAGCCAGCGTTCCAGATCCAGATTAGGTCTAAGCCAAGACAAAAAGAGTTAAGGGATGAAACACCACTGATATTGCAATTTAAGGAGTACATAGTGTAAGTAATTTGTGTAAGTAATTAGTATAGTAAGTATTAGTATATATATATATATTAGTATGGATGAGAGTACTTAGCATTGCTCTATATGCTGAAATATGTCTAACGATCAATCATAATCTTAGCAAATACAGAAACCTGGATAAAGCTCACCCTAAAGCAAACCAACACCTGTTACACTGTTTTGTTGAATTTTCAACTTTTCTGCATAATTTACATTTACGCCATTTAGCAGACGCTTTTATCCAAAGCGACTTCTATTCCCTAACTACAGGGGACAATCTCCCTGGAGCAACTTGGGGTTAAGGATCTTGCTCAGGGACCCAGTGGTGGTGCTGAAAGTAGGATTCAAACCCATGACCCCTTAGACCAGAGGCAAGTATCCTACCCACTGAGCTACCTCCACCTGCATAATGTAGTTTATAGAGAAACTTGTAGAGCCAGAATTGCTCATTACAGTGGTGAATGGAACCGGATGTATGAAGAATCTTAGAGCTCCTTCACAGAAAGTTACTAAATGAAATTTTTAAACATTGAGGGAATCTCCTTATTAACAGTTTTGACACTGAAAGTACTTTCATGGCACCATCCTCCAGATCAGGGGTGTCAAGCTTCGGACCTGGAGGACTGGTGGCCAGCACAGTTTGATGGTTCTCCTCAAATACATTCACTAAACCTGACAACTAACTGGTGAGGTGAACCAGGTGTTTCTGAGCAGGGAAAGACGAAAACGTGCTGGACCAAGGCCCTCCAGGACTGGAGTTGGACACCCCTGCTCCAGATGTTCATAATCGTTATTTTGTAGAAAAACTGTTTATTTAATAAAAAATGTAAAAAATCAAAAGTAAGATGATGAGCAATTCCAAACGGCCTCTATTGTGTTTTTTATTTACCTCTTTCCTGAGCTCACCTCGGCACACTATTCAGAGCAAAGAACAATGTGTATCCCCTCCAGAGTTAACGCACTGTCCTTGTTTTGACACTTTGATTGTTTTGTGGGGCTGGATCTCTGAAAACACTGTAGGATATTGTGAATGCATGCCTGCCTGGGCCGTTACAGTACGCTGGGCCTGTCTCTGAGCTTTTTGAACGGTGGAATGGCTGCAAATGCAGCTGGGGAAATCCAGAGCGCCACGGCCTCTTAATGGATGCTGGAGTCGAGAGAAGCGCCTACCTCTCTGCACCATATGCCTCTATACTACACTTCTAAAAGGTGTCCAATATCATTTATCTGCTAATGCTGTGTCAGATTCGGGGCCCATCCCAGCATATCAGAACGCATTAACCTAAGCAGAATTCTGCAAGACAGAGAGCAATGTCCTTTATTTGTGTTATACAATGCAATTTTCCCTCTGCTGTGTTTGGCCCTAGCTGTGGAAGTGGATTTTAAGCCCCTTTAATCATTTTACCGTGCTGCCTCAGGAAGAAAAGGAGCTGGGTAGCGAGCGTTACTTCAAGTAATGCAATAAATTATAAGCAACCCCCTACAGAAAATGTACAGAAAATATATAAAACACAGCAGCCCGGTGTGATATGAAAGGAGGCTGGTTTTCAGACGGCTAATGATGGTCTCATTAAATGCGGGAAATAAAGTGAAAATTGCAGGTTGTGGGGGCAGACTGAAAAAAATGGTATATATGTGCATACACAGGAACAAACTGGCTAAAACACACAGTCTGTCAGGACCAACACCTTGGCTTTGTATCTGTTTCGTGCCTTCAGCAGCCGCTCCAGTCCGACCGGGCACAAATCCTCAGAGAGGTCATCAAGATACGTGGCTAGTCCTGTCACCTGTGTGCAGCATGTTGTCTTTTTGACAGCTGTGGCAGTCTTTTCTTCTTTCAAGGTGTTAAGAAAGCAGGATAATCGCTGTCTCCCACATTAGCTCCCCTCTCTGTTGTTTGACTGCTCACTTTTTCCCCCGGTCAGCAAGGTATTTTGTTGGCAGTTTTTAAACTAATGAGCAGTATACAGACATGTTCAAACGTTAGTGCATCCTCAGGTAAAGTAAAGAACTTCTTTTGCTGTTCTATGAGAAAAATAACACATCCTCAACTAAGACTACATGACAGTAGATTTGAATATAGTTTTACTGTTTGTTTGCTATCTGGTGGGGGGGACTGGTGGCCTAGTGGTTGGGGTGTTGACCCTGTGATCAGAGGGCTGTGGGTTCAAATCCCGGGACTACTAGTGGCACCACTGAGGTACCCTTGAG
>JBBPDE010200880.1:0-16152 GCA_037974605.1 Nannopetersius ansorgii
TGTAAAAACGCTACTGTTGAACTCGCCATTGCTGTCTCTCCTCTGCGTGTGTGTTTGTGTAAACACCCGCCCACCTCTGCCTCTGGTTGGCTTACCATGAATTTTTTTTCTCCACCTTAGCCAATCATCATCCCTTATGCGGTTGTCTCGCCCTCACTAAAGAACAGAAAAAAGCTTTGTAGCTCCTGTGGCTGAAAGCCTGGTTGGATGAAATCAGCTGAATTACAGTAACATGTTGCATGTTATTGACAGTAACGGTAACGGCGTTGTAACGATGGAAACAGTAATTGGTTAGATTACCCGTTACTAAAAAATTACTTTTTTTTCAGTAACGCCGTTATTCCCATCACTGATCCTCACACAGACATTGTGCCCGTGTGTCAACCCAGATTCTCCTCGAATCACCTTCAACTCCTACTCATCGGTACCATGAGTACTTTGACTCTCTGGAGCTGGTTTATATACTTACCTGTGTGTGTGTTCAGAACGCGAGTTCATATTGGTGTGGACTCTAACTCCTCTTGGAGCGTTCTGAGATCAAAGTGCGTGGCTTACCAACTCTCTCGTGTCTCTCACGTCTGAGTCCTTCCACCACGCTACACAGTGGGCACTGTTCACTCATTATTCTGCCTTCCACCATGACAGTGGACACATGCAATAAAACAGTGGTCGCTGGAGATGCTAAATTCAAGATTCTTTATTTGTCACATAGTTATACAAGTACACCATGTAGTGACATGTAAGTCTGAGTTGACCCATGAGCCTGTGCAAAAAGTTCTAAACCATTTCAATTAAAGAGAAATTTCTAAAGGCTAAACTGGCATAAAACATCAGAAAAAAATATTCCAGATAAACAAATTACAACTCTACAAACAGAAGCAATTGTGCAAAAAGTAACAGAATACAATATATTTGCTGGAAAGTGTTGCAGTGTTGGTGCTAGTTTGCTCGTGAATGAAGAGACTTAAACGACAGATAGCAGTTAAGATACAGTGAGGTAGAGCGGTGGGTGAAGTACAGTGAGGTAGTGAGGCAGGGGAGAGACAGTGAGGTAGTGAGGCAGGGGAGAGACAGAGAGGTAGTGAGGCAGGTAAGATATCGTGAGGTAGAGAGTTTGGTTTGTGTGATAATTAACAGTTTGTCACGTCTCTCCGTGTTTCCCCAAAGAGCACAAGACTGCAGGCAGGCTTCCATGACTTTGGTTGACTTCTTATTTAGACCAAACTGAAAACAAAGCGGCTCGTGGACCAAACAGTCTTTCCCTTATAAAACAAAAGGCACTAAAGATAACATGAAATAAAGCCACTGCTACTGTGCCGATGCGGTTAAGAAGACAGTAAAGCGACAGCGGACTGACACCTGAGGTCCACATAAACTCAACTTATATACATAGTCCTATTAACCCTGAGTATTCCTCCAGCTGGCATCAATTCTCCCACAGGAGTACTCAGGGTGTCAAAATAAAAGTCACACACAAACATAATCAAAACACAAACCCCAAGGACCTCTAGCGGCCGTCCCTTCACATAACCACCCAGAGGTGTAACACAGTTATGTCATGTGTCATATCCTGGTTAAGATTTCCATGTTCTGAGGATAGAATATCCTCCTGAGTCTCTCTGTTTTGTCTGTTAAACTGTTGAAGTGTTTGCCTGATTTTAGCATCTCAGACAGACAGTTACTGGGTGAGACAAGTCTCTGATTGTCCTGCTTCGTGGTGTTTCTCTACCTTATGAGAGCTGGGAAAGACCCCAGTACCACTCCCATGACTCTGGTTAAGCTAAGTGGCTCAGAGGATGGACGGATTAATGGATGGGTGTATGCATGGGTGGGCGGATTAACAAGTGGCCATTTTTAATACTAGGTTGGAGGACATCCATGAATTTACAGGCTTTAACTTTCCGACTTTATTCCTTTGCATCAGCTGCTATTTGCATCTCAAGACTTCGTGATATATGGGATAACAAAAACTACCCGGATCCATTTGATGTACTTCATGATTATAGATGCAGTTTCAGAAACCAATTATGCAAGTCTACACTAGATTGCCTAAATACCTTGCATGACTTGAGGCAGCACCAAGCTGGATACAAGCTTCCATTACTTGCTTGCATTAGTCTCAAAACCTTACAAGTGTCCATTTGAGAAGATGAATAATGACCTACTTAACAATCGCTTTCTAAAGTCGTCCAGACTCTAACATAAATCCAGCAGGGTTAAACAGCCATGGCAGTTGGAGTGTGAATGCAAACAGTTCAGGATACAAAAGAATGTTGTGAGTAGAGCAGTTGCCTCCCAGGCGTTCACTCCATAGCGGAATTGCTTACATCTTTCATACATTTAATAGCATTGTACATTTTCATAGAACATAAAAGGGTGCACTTACAGACTGGCACTGTCATCCACATAACCAGTAATGAAGTACCATAAACATACAACACAAACATTCTTTATTTCACTTTCTCACCTGTTACCATTTCAAACCAATGATCTAGAATCTTGTTTTCCCATCTAAACCTAAAAATACCATTGACTACATCAACATCATAAATACAATGTATCATGGTACTTTTTTAGCATGGGTTTAATGTGACTCTTACTGAATCAACACCAAACATGACATGTTCCATATTTTCAAACACATAATTTTTTGTGTAAAGACGTCCTCTTTCTCACGTACATCCACATATCTACTGCACTGAGATTTGGAGCATTTTAAAGCACATACAGCTTCAGGAAATCATATGTTAGCAAGAAACAGCAAATACAATCCTATAACGATGCTGTGTTAGGAAGATGGGTCTTGTAGTTAAAAACAGATCTGTTTACTGTTTGTGTTCCAAACACAGACAGACAACAGCAGATTTATTTGTTTAGTCCCTCCAGATATTTGATTCAAACAAAATCACACAAATTCAATACTTACCAGTTATGCAAGAGATGGTAGCTGCTGTGTTTATACAGCATAAAATGTTGTATTATGCATAAATAATGTTGGTCATGGAGAGAATGGCTCTTATTGTAGAAAGATTTAGAGTCTAAAACATCTGTGCCGTGTCTCTAGAAATTGTAACAAATGAATGCGTTCCTCATGAGAGCTTAAATTGATCTAAATTTAAGTTTGTTTTGGTGACTGAAGAACCATTACATAGTTTAACAAACCTCATTTGCACTGCTAACAGGAGGCAGGGACCTTGTGTTCAAGGGATCATGTATTATAGATTAAATTAAATAAAGATTCACAATTCTTTATTAATCACATACATAATTATGCGGCATGTAAAAACCTGTCCCTGAAACATCTCTGGGACTGTGCAATGTTACAATATATTAAAGAGAAAATAAAAAAGGTAATAAAAATAAAAACATAGTATATATTAATATATTATATAAATATATTCAAATATTCAAATAAACATTTGAAATATAAATAACCATGAATACTGTAAACAAGATCTGAAGTGTGTACATGTTATATAATAGAGGATGTAGTGTAAAGTGCATATACTTCTATCAAACCACCTATCCATAGATCAGTTTGTGTTCACATCAGTCTGTCCATCTATCCATTCATCCATCCATCCATCCATTCATCCATCCATCCCTCCATTCATCCATGAGTCGCCTCAGTATATCTTTCACATCCATCTATCTAAATGTGGATAGATGGATAGATGGATGGAACCTAGCAGCAAATGTTTACATAATTAAACTGCATTTAAATCCCACACTGTTGATAACCATAAACCATCATATGTATATTTTAACTATTGCATTGCAATACACTGCTCTTTCTTCTTGCACACCACTGCAGCCTACAAGATGATCACACCCTACCCTGCATGTAGAGATGGTTTGCTTGTTTAATCAGCCATAAAGAAAACATTCTGGTAGCAGGTGCACTGTGAGGTGGTGACTAATGGGCTGAACCGGCCCTTTAATAAAGACAAATTAGCAAAACTTTCATGTTACACTCATGTACACTCATGGATATTTAATTAAATATATATATATATATAAGAATCAGTATGGGGTCGACTAGCAGTGCATATATAAAATGGCCCTGCCAATCAACTTCGGTATTTTTTTTATCGCGTGATAAGAATCTCGCTCCGTTAACGCCGTTAACGGCCCAGCGCTAATATATATTCACACACATAGAGGATGACATTTTTTTGCTCTAGTGCTCTAATGAGCACCTACATGATGTCATGTTTCCTACAGGGAAGACGCAGAAGCAGGGCTAATGAAAAACCAAAACAGACTTTAATTAAGAAACTCAAAAGCCCAGAACAGGGGATGTCTTTTCTAAATAACAGATTTAAGTCCTTGACCCTGGTGCTAAGCTTCGTCCTTTCTGCTGGCATATCTGGGAGTGCCTGGTGAAACTTGACTCAGGCAACCCCTGGGACGATGGTCCCACTGACGGGGCTGTCTAGCAGATCACCTCGGTAGCGTAATGGGAGAAAAGGGGTGAGCAGGGTTGATGTAGGCATGGTCTTCAGTCATGTATGGGCACTGGAAGGATGCACTACTGGAGACAATGATTGTGAGAACCAATGAGTTATAATGAAGCAGAAAGTTCTTTTTTGTCAAACGGCATCCACAAACAAACAGTTCTGTATTATGCTGTACGTAGCTCCACCCTATGTGGAGTTCTCATTGCCAACCTGCCGTTCTCGTGTCTACACCTGCAAGATAGGGTAGAGGGTATAAACAACACACACAGTTACGTATTTCACAGCCGGGACCTTTGACAGTTCCAACCGTCTTTGGCTCGGGTTGTAGTGACCTCTGCTGATTACCACTTAGGAGAAACCTTACAGTCTTTACAGACTCTGTCTCTGAAAGAGTTCCTCTTCTTTCCTTCTGTCCTCCTGAATCCCACTCTTGTAGACACCCAACATACAACACACTACCCAGAGTTTCGATACGGTTTCTTTGTGTTCAGGGAAAGAGAAATGAACTAAACTAAATGGGAGGCCATGCAGTGAATTCAGGAAACACAATATATTTCCATAGGAAGCATCTCTGCCAGAGATGCGTCATAGGGCAGCAACAATACTGTGGTTGTGTTATCAGTACTAAAACATATATACAGTTATATTTAATATAAACATTTAGCTGAATTTAAGTTAATATTTGTTACAAAATTAATAAGTTATATTTGTATTATTTAATTTTGCAGTAAAATGTCTGAAAATGATATGGAAAAAAAATGCTGAGGATATTTGCAAATATTAGTTCAAATATTAGAAACAATCCATTACTTGAATGCATTTCCCATGTATTTTGTGTGTACAGTTTCATTCAAATATGCTTTTGACAATCCAAAAGTATAAACCTTTTGAGAATAATACTGAAATACAGGAACAGGGTTTTTTTCTAACTCAATATTCAATATTCAAATTCAATGCCATATAAAACAGGCAGTTTTGTGGTTGTGTGTTACGGCGACTTAGTTTTGTTATTGGGACTTTTATTTTGACGTTTTGTGTTCGTGCTCCTGTCAGTGTTCGCCCTGTCAGCTGTCTTGTGTTTTAGTTAAATGATTGGGGTTTGTGATTGGTTTTTGTCTGAGTCTGTTTGTATTTAAGTGCTTTGCATTTATTTTAGCATGGCTGGTTATCCCTCACAATGTGTCTCACCTTTTCTGCTCCTTGTGTGTCTTAGTTATAGCTTTGTTTTGTTAGTGTAGAGTCTGTGTCCTTCATAATAAAACACCATCTTATGGAACCTGCTTTCTGCCTCGTCTCACTCCCTGGGCACAGACCTGTGACACTGTGCAACAATATACACAGGTTAATAGGTAAATCTGAGGAAGACAAATGCATTTTGGCACTGATGACCTTTCATTTTGGAAATTATTAATGTTAAGCACCTGATTATGACCCATTATGACCTCTATATTTCAGTTTACTTTTTTTTCGCAGAGCAACAACAGCCTTGAGAAATCACATTATAAATGGGGAAGAGTGATTTAAACAGCATAAACATTTCCTTTTGACTTCAGCAAAATAAACCGCGAACAACCACTATTATCCAGTGCTATCTTGGCTGTCCTGTGTTGGTTGCATGGGAGGAGAAGCTCATTTCTAGGCCAATTTAAAACTAGCACAAAGACAACCTAAATCTGTAGCTGTAGCTCGTGCTAGTGTTTCATGCAGAGAAAGGACTGAGATAAATCCCCTAGCGCTCTTTCATGACCACCTCCTCAATGTATTGTTGTAGTAGAAATCCTCTATGTAATCCTCAGGATTTTTACATTCTAATTAGGGACAAAAGGAGGCGGAAAGGACAAACGATGGAGCATCTGGGTGGATTGCTGGTTCTAGCTTTATCTGGAGCTTTTCTGCCTGGTGGTGACACCATAAATTGAACTGAGATGCCTCCAGGGCCTTCAGCTGCATGAACTTAATTACACAATGCACTATTTCTTTATTACAAGGAAAGAATCTCATAATCCTAGCATGGATTTAATGTGATGTGGGGTGGAGGTAGCATACTTGCCTCCGGACCAAGAGGTCACACGTTCGAATCCTACCTCCAGCACACCACCACTGGGTCCCTGAGCAAGACCCTTAACCCCAAGTTGCTCCAGGGAGAGACTGCCCCCTGTAGGTACGGAATGGAAGTCGCTTTGGATAAAAGCGTCTGATAAATGTCTGATAAATGCCGTAAATGTAAATGTAATGCCACAAGCTAGGCATATCACAGTTTCTTAAAGCTGCTCTATTCTACTGAGCTGAACTTTTCAGTTTTATAGGATTTTATATGAGAAATGTGAGGACAATTTGATTATGGGGAATACCCTCCACGTGGCAGATACCTAAACGGAGTGAACCATAGCTGCTCAGCGCCGCCCCATACATAAAGAACCAGTATGAAGAGGAGGTGGTGTGGCACTCGATGCCAGGACATCATAGGCACCTGTCCTCAAAGGCAGGAGATTTGATAGTAGCCAATTTTTAGAAGGTTATTTGTTTTTCCTTGCTGCTGATTGGTTGCTGCTCTGTGACAACTGCAGTCCAGAATTTCTTCTTAAAGCCCTGTATTTTTATTACTGTTAATACTGTATTCACCTGCTTATACCAAAGAAGACAACAGAGCATACCAAAGAAAACACACGCACATGAATTACAGTACAGTCTATACAGTACATCGATATTCAACATTCTGGCACTGCAGGAGTTTAGTGTAAACTGTATAGTACATATACAGTGTTTACCTTTACAGACTGAGCACACTATTCAGGAGCTTGTCAGATTCCTCCAGGCATATTGCCATGGCCGGCAGCATGACTGGGCAGAGTTCCTGACTTGGGCAGAATATAAGCAAATCTCTCTGCCCCACCAGCCTAAACTGTTTTGAGTGTGTGTTTGGATACATTTACTTTACTTACACAGCATTTATCAAATTTTTTTATCTTAACTACAGGGGACAGTCTCCCTGGAGCAACTTGGGGTTAAGGGTCTTGCTCAGGGACCCAGCGGTGGTATGCTGAATGTAGGATTCGAACCCATGACCTTGTGTTCCAGAAGCAAGTATCCTAACCACTAGGCTGCTACCACCCTACCACCCAAGCCACTGCTCTGTCCATGGGAGCCCACATCCACCAATGTCCCACAAGTGGACAGGGGGCTCTGTAGGGCAGGGTGTGCCTGGGAGAGAGCAGACACTAGCATCAGCATGGCAGTTTGTCAGTTCCAAGATCAGGCTGATCAGTGTAGGGTGGGTCAAGCAGGTGACTAGGTTTGCTTATCAATCAGGGATCTATGTCTGAACCTTCCTAGATCTAAGTTATCTCCCAGGTTTGTTGGCCCCTTTCTTTTTTACGTTTACCCCCTCAATTGCATATTCACCCTGTCTTTCATGTTTCACTTCTCAGACTGATGATCTGGGGACCATTGGACCATGGAGATGTGGAACCTGACACCCAGTGCTGTTGGAGGTTTACTGAGACAACTTATTGTACATTGCTATTTTGAAACAAACATGACAGCATCTAGAACAGTTTTCAGGCATTCTGTTTTTAATTGTTTTTATATATGTTTTTTTCTGCCTGAGTCTTTGGACTTACACATACAAGATTTGTTCATTTCGACATACTACATAAATACACAATAAAATCAACCAATAAATAACGAAGCACATGTTCATAAAGAAAAACTGACATCTAAATCAGGTAAACAGCACCACAAGTTTTAGTTGCAATTGCATTTCCTGTTTTGCATACTTTCAAATAGAACAACACCAGTCGAGGTCAGTAGGCATTTCACACAACCATAACCAAATGGGGCATTACTAAAAATTTTAAAAAGCCCAATAATGACTGAAAATATTTCAAGAACTGCATCAGCCTAGTGTAAACCAAGTATCAAATATACAAGAAAATGTTTTATTAAATTGCATCTTTTATTTACTTACACTTACCCTGGAAATTGTGATGATTGCACTTAAAATTTTTGCTGTCATTGTATTCAAACATTCTAATGAGTACTTTGTTTTAAAAACCCAGATAACTCACATGGACCTGCAAATGTACAGTTATATTTGTTACATGCCGAAATTATTTTGCTCAATTAGTTTTATTTAACCAAATTATATTACAATTCTGATATCCAGCATGAGGATTTTAGTAGCCAGTAGCATGAAACCAGCCAGTAACATCAAGACTTTCACCATAAAGAATCTCTATTAGTGTAGTGTTTTGAGGCATTCAGACTTTATGACAGTCAATCAAGATTTTGAGGCCTAAGTCAATCTACTATGAGCTCCAGACACACCCAAATCAGGCAATTAGGTGTGCTGAGAGTTGGTATAAAGAAAAAATGTGGCCAGACAAATTAGGACTGGAGAGATCTGCTGCAACTGTAGCATGTAGTCAAATAAAAACAGTAAACCTTTTTGTGAGGCACATAGTCAAGTACCTCAAACAGGTTGAAATTAACGTATATCTGCAAGAACGTCAGTGAACCCTACAATGGGCACATGAACATAAGAACTAGAGCGTGGAGGGAGGTGGCCTAGATGGTAAATCTTGATTTCTTAATTTCCTCCTTAATTTCTTCATTTTGTCCTGGGGATGGCAACAGGATGCACTATAAGAAGAAGGGGTGTGATGCTCTGGGCAATGATCTGCTGGGAACCCTTGGGCCCTGCATTCTGGTGGATGTCAGTTGTAGAGCCAGGTAAACCTCTTAATGGTAACCATGTTCCCTAATGACAGTCTCCTCTTTTAGCAGGATAATGTGCCCTGCCACACTGCAAATACTGCTCAGGAGAGGTTTGATGTGTTCCCCAGATCTCCAAATTTCATTAAAATCTGGAGGCCAGATGTCACAAGACACATTCATAAGTATTGCAGCCTCAAAATCTATGCCTTGGCTGGTTGGTGTTGTTTTTGACGAGTGTAAAAGGCATTTTGGGCAGGTTATAATTTTTGTCTCATTGGTTTATTGTCATGTATTTCCAAGTTTACAACCCAAATAGCCTCTGTGTTTTGAGATAATGGCATCTTGACACAGATCAAAGTGATCATCTATGTAGTCACATTCTACAAATGCAGCAGATCGTATTTGGCTGAAAGTTCAAAATCACATTTGTTCCATACTGAGATACTGACTTTTTTTTCTTAAAAAAAACTTTTAGGAAGAAAAGTTCTGAACTCATATCGTACCCAGAAGTAAATTTATCCTGTGGTGCTTTTTTCCATGTTATATTTGTTTTTTACACAAAACATTTTCAGACAGAAAATTATGACTTCATTGCCTCACCCCATTTCAAAAATAGATTCACAGCTGTGAATAAAATGTGTGAACATTTATAGAGGTACTGATGTATGGTCATTTTTTTGCAGTGAACAGGAATATATACACAGCTATACAAAGCTTTTATCTGAGGTCAGTGAACGTGAGACACAAAAGGGAACTTGTTCCAATGAAAGAGATTTTCTTTTGGTACATAATCATCTCAGTAACATTCACAGTCACCTGACCAAAGACGGCTCAACAAGAGGTATAACATAACACAGAACAATAATGTTAAATATAGGATATAAATATTAGATTTGAGGCTTGGTTGAAAAAAAAATCTTTAAAAACTGTCTTGTTGCATCTTTTGATGTTTCATCTCACCTCATCCACCTCATTTCCCTGCACTTGGGATGCATAGTCAGAAATATAGGAGAACAATAATAGATTATTCTGGAAACGGCAAGTTTGGAATCACTGATAAATAGTTTGGAATCAATGATTAATATAAAAGCAGCGTAAAAAGTTAAACATTTAAACTACTGATGAAGTGGATAACACTGATTATCTTACTCAATGTTTCAGTGACGTGGGATATATCACACGACTATATCATCTCCAGCATGGTGGGCCTTCTTGGGGTTGCTGGTGCACAGTGGTCAGTACCTACCAAAAGTGGACCAAGAAATGATAATGGTGAATCTGCAATATCAGTGAAACAAGGTCTTTTCATTGATACACATGGGGAGCGAAGCCATCTTGTTTGATCTTATGGAAGTGCAGCGGTAGCAAAAACTGAAAAAGATTTTGCTGGCCGGACTCATGTCAGAAAAAAGGTAATGCTGGCTGGAACAGGTCAGAACTCACAGAGCAGCACCCATTGCTGGTAGGCGCAGGTGCAGGCGCAGAGCTGCAGACAAGTCAGAGTGCCCAGAGTGCTCACCCTTGTCCACCACCAAAAGCACTCACAATTTATATGAGATTATCAGAAACGTCTCTTGGAGCGATGTAAGAAGGTGACCTGGTCTGTTGGAACACATTGTCTTGTACATCATGAGGGTAGCTGGGTGAGTGTGTGTCTCTTACCTGAGGAAGAGCGGTGAGCAGAGCTGTAAATGTCTCCTAAATGACACCGTTTGAAGTTATAATGACACGAATTGCCATATATATATAATGTATAAATTATGACAAATGAATCATTACAGCATATTTTTATCCTTGAAGAGTACCTTTTCAGGCACAATGTATATTTTTAAGTTTCAAATCTGTACATCTGCTCTCTTTAAGTTGTTATTATACTTAAAAGGTACCTAGTAGGTCATAATAATAATAACAATAATAGTAAGAATAATGATTGTGTGTGTCCCATAATTGCGAATTAAGTATAGATAATATATTTAATTTTTTGTTTCTTGTACATTTCAAATACTAAATAAATAAAAATACATCTTGGATTTGATTTCTTGATTAAAGTCACTGTTTTAAATGTTATAATGAAAAAGTAATCTAAAAATACCTCAATGGGTTTGGTTTATATAATTATTGTGTGTTATTACTGAATAACTATTGACAAGTGATTCCAAAAGTAGTGAGCAGCTTTGAAACGAAATCTACTCTGGATACATCAGGTACTGCGTGCATCAGCAGATAGGAAAGTGCAGAATCTTCCAAACTTTATGGAAAATGTGGATGCAACTGTATTTTTTCAGACCAGCAACTGCATTGGTAGGGTTTGTGTAGGTACATGCTCAATCCAAGCAAACCAGTGTCTTCTAAAAATTCCAAAGTTTTTATATGGTAACACACACCAGATGAGAAGGTCCGAGCCTTATGTTTGTTGATTTGCTTTGTTGTTCATTTAATATCTGTCAAAACATCAGTATATTTGAATTTATGTTAGATGCTCATCTTTCTGTACAGATCCCACCTGCTTGTTGTTTGCTCAGAAAGTCCAGCTTTTCTTCAGTCTAAAGGAAATCGCTCTGCATCTCATTGGACAGCTGACTGACAGCCACCTCGCTGTGTGTGGATCCGGTGAGGATCAGTACTGTTCTTTGCAGCGTGGTGTCCATTCCGTGATCTTTGCCACCATCTGGACAGTGTTTGCAGGTCTGGTGGCTTTCACAGAGTCCATTGGAGAGCCGGGTGGAGTGGCATTCCTCTTTGCTGTGCCTCGAAGAATGGCAAGTCCTTTTCCCAGTCACCTCGGGCTGGCATATGCATGGGCACAACGTCCGCTTGCACTTGGCAACATCTCTGCACAAGGACTTGCGGAAGTTGGGCTTGAAGCCCAGGTAGACCATTGGGTTGTAAAGGGTGGAGGACTTGGCAAACATTGCTGCGATGGCAAACGCCACAGGAGGGACCACGTCCTCATTCACAAAGGCCGCCCACATGGACACGGCAGCGTATGGACTCCATGCCACCAGGAAGCCAATACATACAGCCACAGAGAGCTAGGTGGAGTGAAAACAAACAGAAATACGTCAGTTTGATATTTTTTTCTGAGTGAAGTGAAAGTGAAGTGTAAGTTGGACATTTTTGTAATGCATGAGCTCACTATTAAACCCATTCACCCAAGTAAAGCAGCCGGCAGCCGATGATACGGCACCCGGGGAGCAGAGTGTGAGAATGTTAAAGATTACCTTAGAGGTGCCACAGTCAGACCCAATTAGTAAAATGCAGAGAAGAAATTCACTATTCACACTGTTTGCTGTGCTGTGGTGTGTTCACATGTGACAGTAATTTGCTGAATAAGAACCAGAAAATGTTTTTCATCCTGGAAGAAATGACTTATGCTCAGACACACAGAGACACAGACACAAGAACAATATAAAAGACAAAGTCTAAATAAATACGTGAATTAGTAGAATTGCCATTAAGTGAATTAGTAGTAAAATTTGTGGTTAGAAGTATCTTATTGCACATAATAAAGATCAGCGGTATGTAAAAGTAATTTTTACAGTGATGTTTTACTTGGTAAGGCTATTGCACATAATAATAAGAAGAAGGGGTGTCAAATAATAATTACAAGCTCTCTGATTAGGGGTCGCTGTTTTGGTTTGGTTTTGTTATGGTTTTTGGGGCCTTTTTTTAATTTTGAATTTCATGTCTGTTTTAGTTCATGTGTCACGTGGTTTGGTGTTCACCTGCTTTGTTTCTTCACTGATTATTGTTAGTATTTAAGTTCTGTCTGTGTGGACCACAGTATCTGTCCATCGCCTCATTTCGCCTTATTTTCCCTGTTTGTACCCTGTTTTCATGGTCCTATTCGGTAGCGGCCACAGAGCCAGGTTTCTTTTATTTCCTGTTTTTCACGTTCATGTTTAATAAAAGAATCTGACTGTCATGGATGCCTGCCTGTCTGGTCCCTGGTTCCCCCGAGGTAAATCACGGACGCGGGATCCCCCCGTCATCCGTGACACTTTAAAAGTATTTAAAAATGTAAATGAATTTTGTTTGAATAATCAACATTACAGATTTATGTCTCTCAGTAATGGTCACATCAAAATTATGGCCGGAAACGCTGAGGGAAAAAATGCTTCAGCAAGAACAATAATAGAACATCTAAAAGGTGCAGTTTAAGACAACATACAAGCATGTGTGTTCTGATGAATTATGCTGCCTTGTCAAAAAAGCCTTGTGCAAATCGACAGCAGAGTCTATAGATTCATGCTATCTTGTTGAAAAATGCTCCCTTGAAGCTTATACAGTTTATACAGTCGGTTTAGGATTAATAAGGATTAGAAATAGGCAAATAATATGCATAATCCCAGAAAAAAAAATATTTAAACAAAAAGTGCCTAGAGAGACAGTCAGAGTCAGTTTATACAATTAGGTTCCAACATTGAGAAATGCTACAGTGAAGCAGGGTGTTCTGACGATTCAAGCTACCCTGTGGAAAAATGCTCCCTTGAAGCTTATACAGCTACCATTGTCCCAAGATAGCACAGATTCAGGGGAATGGCACTGAATCCCTAGACTGAGGAACTGCACATGTGCAGAAGGGCGCTGTAGCTCATCTCAATGGATTGCATGTTTTGTCAGAACACCTGGTCAGGTTAACATCAATTAATCAGCGTTAATATTTTAAATAATAATATACTGGATATCGCAGGAAATTATTTAGTAAACAATCAAAAACACAATATTCTACATGGTAGACTATCATTATAATGTACAGAATGATAATAATTTAAACCCAGTAAGAAATTGCACAACACAAAGTAGCATCCGGAAATGTACCTTGACAATGAGGGTTTGGGCATTGATGATTTTGTTCTGAGGAGAGACATGCTGCTGCACGGCCTGCCGGGACCCCCGCACCGTCATGAGGATGAAGGAGTAGGACAAGAAGATGATGGTGCACGGCACAATGTAGCAGAAGAAGAAGAGGCAGATGATGTAGGACATGGCAGGCAGACTGTGGTGGGGTGCATACCAGTCGATGCAGCAGGCCGTCCCGTATGGCTCCGAGCCATACTGGCCCCAGCCTGACAAGGGACCCACGGCAAAAATGGCAGAGTAACACCAGACCCCCACCACCAACAGCAGGGCATGGGAAGAGGAGAACTTATTGCCTTAAAGAAGAAAAGAGAGAGAGATTAGAAGTACCCAAGGTAAAGATAAAAAAACATATGTTCTGCCTTGATCAAATGTTGAAGCCAAATTTAATATCAACAGATCAACACAACACATCAAGTCCCACCCCCCCAGTGGAGATGGGCATGTTCCCTCCTCCAAACTGGATGTCAATATATTTTCAGAAATACCCCTGGAAACATTTTTGGGATTAAATAGTGGTTGTTGGGGCAGCTGTTGGCCTAGTGGTTAAGGCAGCTGCCCTGCGATGAGGAAATTGTGGGTTCGATTCCCAAGACTGCTAAGCACCTTTGAGGTACCTTTGAGCAAGGTGCTATCCCCACACACTGCTGCCTGGGTGCTATGTTCCTGGCTGCCACCTGCTTCACTTGGTGAATGGGTTAAATGCAGAGGAAGAATTTTGAGCTGTTCACACTGGGGTTGGTCACTTTCACTTTGATATTAACAGTAGTCAATATTAATGTCTGGGATGGATTGGTGGCAATGCAGGGTGCTCTTCCACCTTAGGACCACTGGAAGAGGGTCCGGGGCAGTGGTTTAGGATATGTACTTCAGAAAATGGTTGGATGGATGACTAATTTTTTTATAGTGATGTACAAGAAAAGTTGGCATCAGTTTCACAGGCTAGCTATTACGTCCTAGGTCAAGGAAACCTTTTTAGCCATCTTGCTGGAGATGACATGGGTCAGCATGTCATGTCTAATAATCTATATTTTCTGGTTGTAATGTGGCTTACTATTGCCTTTGTTTAAATGTCTATTGTTTTTGATAATAATACAAAACTAACAAGCAGATTTTTTCCGTATTCTAAAGCACTCTTATTAACTCTGTCATTATAATAGTGCTATATAAATAAAGTAGACATTGACGTTGACATTGACATTGACATTGATGTTGACATTGGTTTAATTGGGAATTTTATCCCAGCTCGTCTTAATCCTCATGTATATGCATGGGTTGGCTTTAAAAGGGGTCATTTTCACTATATATGTTCAGTGTCTGTGCATGGAGACACAGACCTGTAGAATCAGGTGGCTGAGAAAGCTTCAGCATTAAGAATGATGGCTTTACATACTGTGAAAGTGTATTCTTTTTCATTCACTGTGTTTACTTATTACTTATTATCTTCAATTTCTGGTTTGATTTATATATTGATGCTGCTTTTTCTTTAAAAATGTAGTCATTGTAGTCATGTAGTCATAAAATGTAGCCTTTGTGAACAAGCCGCAGGCAACAGAGGTGAGGAAACCCCCTCTAAACTGGAGGAAAAAATTCGGAAGAAATCAAGACACAAAAGTGGAACCCATTCTCCTCTGGTCAACCCGGAGAGAAAAAAGGGACAAGAGAAGGCCTTCATGAACAAACCTATTTACAGATTGGCCATTCATGGCTAACAGGGAAAGGTTTCTTGGTCTAATCTAGAGTGTTCACTGTATCTTAATGTATATTTTTGTTTATACTAATTAAACATATAAAAGTTGAACTGTATAAACAAAATTATGACCTGTGATTCCAAATGGAGTGGCTGTGTAACTAAATTCTGGAGCAATTTGGTAACTCAGTGTACTGATCAAAATCAGCAAAATGCAATATAAATATAACACTGAGTTACTCCCCATATGATCATCAGTAACTTTCAGATGGAACTGCTAAGGGCATTGAAGGAGCTCCTAATGAATACACTGTTATCCTTTGCTGTGATTTCCAGAGCTTACTACTGCAAAATCAACAGTAAAAAACTCAAAAGTATGTTTGCAGTTCAGTACTGTAATTTGCATGTCATTGTTGGAAAATTCCA
>JBBPDE010200887.1:0-16152 GCA_037974605.1 Nannopetersius ansorgii
CAGAGAAAAACAGAACAAACAAGCATGACAAAACAAAACAGAAAACAGTGGCCTCTAGCGGCCATCAGCCGTGACAAAATGTCCTACACCCTTTAAAACTATATATTATCTAAAAGCTAATACAAAACAGTGTGTCAGATATCAGGAAATAGAACTATGTAAAAAAAACTTCCTTGGAAAAGGCATGAAGAGGCAAGAAATGCTATAGACATCTGGTTCTTATATACCAGGTATATTTTTCTGCATTGCACATCAATACATTCTAAATAGCTTGGACTTGATCAAGAAATAATGCATATCTAATTATGAGTTAAGTGTGAAAAATCAATGGATTCCATTAAAAGGTAAATCAAACGTATCAATAAGCAGTCAACAAGCAGTTTCAAGATTCAAATCTTGCTTGTATTAGCTAATGTGTTTAATATAGCTGTTATAGTTATTGCTGTCGTGCCTTGTTTGATTATGTTTGAAGATACACTAATCACTGATGGGCTAAAGCGGAGAATGCTGCTGGGTCACCTTAAATATCTCTAGGAGGCTGTTTAATGGATTGCTTCTTAATATGGACAACAATGATTTATGTGGATGGTGGCCCGGTGAGGAAGGGCAGATGGGGTTTCAAAGGTTCACCTTGAATGTTAAGAGCCATTAGCCTTTGATTAAGGAGATGATACGAGTTAATTAGCAAACTAGCTCATTTGTCGTAACAGGTATAGACAAACATGAACTTTGTATGCCATTTGAAAGCCAATGCTAAGACTTTGAAACCTCATATTTAGATTGTGGTTAACTTTTTATTGCAATACAAAGCAGGATATCACACTGGCTCTATTATTAGAGGACCATCTGAGTGAGCACTAATAGTTTTGCACTTTACTTTGTGATAGCTAGAAGACAGTGGCAGTGACAAAAATATTCACTCATTCATTAATGAGACAATTTGCTATTCTTGAAACATACCGCATTTTCCTTTTAGGTATACTCCTTTCAGTAAGGAGACATTTATCGTTCCAAGATACAAGAAGTAACACAAAAACATAATTAATCATAGAAATACTTTGCTTTATATGCAGCCAAAATATCACTACTGTTGAGGACGTTGAGGAGCTCTACTTCCCCTGAGAATGTTCAAATTACCTTCATACATAAGATACTGATAGTGTAATGCACAAGCATAAATAATTTACTCATTTAAATAATTACTTACTATAAAATTCACAGCGAAGTTGCACCTACTTTCTCGTATCGCAGCATTCTGGAGTTACCAGGGTAATGTAGGGAATTACAGAAAGGATTTAGGATTTTGCCCAGAATAACTGGGAGCTGCAGATTCAACAGCTTCTAAAGTGCTTGACTGTTCAGGCTCGATGATGAACTTTGTTGTATGAAAAGATAAGACGGATCCAAAGAAAACATCTGGACAAGCTCAAGACTAGAAGACCTTTCCAGACATTCCAAAGCAATTTTCCCAAACGGATGAAAGAAGGAGAGATAAGACAGCTGGTGAAAGATGTGAGACAGTCAACTAAAAGGACTGGCATTCACAAAATCAATGGCTGGTCCACATATGTCTCAAGTCATGTCAGTCTTCTGAATGCTGGCATTATCACTACATATGGTGTATTGATCTGAAACTACAGCACTGATGAGCGACATTAGCACAGAAGAGAATAAGAAAAAGCTGGCCTGTGAAGAGGCTGCCATCACTACAGTAGAGTAAACGTAACAAAAAGAAAGCTGGGGCTAGGGGACATCAGCAGTCACACACACACCCTCTCTTACTTTATTTCCATTTCCACAATCACAGAGAATGAAGTGTCTACTGCTGATCTTATAATTTACATTTACAACCAGGCATTTGGCAGATGCCCTCATCCAGAGTGACTGACAGTCATCAGTTACAGGGACAGTCCCCCAGGAGCAACTGAGGTTTAAGTGTTTTGCTTAAAGACACAATGGTAGGAAGTGAGGTATGAAACTGCAGCTTTGGAGCCATCAGGTTCACAGTTGTTGTACTTATTCAACTGCATAGAAGTAACAACATTGCTAATATGGATATAAGAAATATTTTTGGTTTAATGTATTGAACCATTTTACTAAAGAACATTCTTAAAGTTAAAAGGACCCCCACATTAAGGAATTTCTCTAGGATTCGGATTCTTTAGGTAAAAGTAAAACACAAGAAAGAAAAATCCTAACCTGGATTTTAATCCTAATCCTAACCCTAACCTGGTCTATCCACCTTTAATAGGTTCTTCAAATGTACAAATTCCTTTTTTCACAGCAACAGGCTGATAGCTAGTTAAATGGTATCTTTATCCAAATAATATGGGGAGGTCCAATAATTATGAAATGTGAGGGGGGCACGTACCCTTCAGATTGAATGGCATTCAGATCTCAATCTGGTGACGCCCATGATAGGGGAATACCTGTAATTCTTTCATTCACCTAATGCTAATGTACGTTTACTGTTAGCTATAGTCAAAGGCACAGTTGTGATATGAAAGACTGCCCTTAAGTTCTCTGAATGTTGATCACAGGAACATATCTTGTCTGTGTAACATATTTCATTATAGTAATACAACTCTGTTGATCTCCTCTAGACTGTTGCTTAAGAAGGGGACAGCATTAATGAACACAAGGAGATTTGGAGCACACAAGCAGGATTTCATTCTGTTCTAACTGTTCTAAAAATTCAAAAACCCTTCAGGAGTGATGTCTACAGCCCAAGTCTATGATTGATTCTTATTGGATGTAAATAAGCCAGGCTACAAATTATAGAAATATAGCAAGATGCTTTGACAAATCCATGACACATAGCATGCCATATGCCATTACTGGTATCTCTTATAAGCAGAGTAAAGGAAGAAGGTCTAAAACAAGAAACAGAAGACCGTTGCCCCAAAGCTCTTTTCGGTTTTGTGATTTATGGGTCACTCTGGTTTGAACAACTGCAGTTTTATGTTCATCATCAAGCAAATGGACCTGTGCCTGTAGCAGTGTATGCATTTGTAAACATCGTTATTTGAGATGTTTTGTCTACATGTTTTGTTCTGTTTGAATTTTTTTTTTCATTTACTGAAGAAGCGTCCCCTAAGGTACACATAAAACAGTCCAATCGAATCTTTGAAGTCTATATATCCACCTAAAGTACTGCTCATAATTAGTTGTCTCCCTGCAAGCTATCAACACTGGAGCTTTCTCAAACTCCCCAGTGTCCATTTAAGTCCAGCTGAACATAAATAAGCACAGAAATGAACAAGGATAATAATTACCCGAGGGGTAATGTACCTTTACTACAGGACTTCTGTAATGTTTATGACAAAGTTCTTATTCTCGAAAAGATTTGTTGGACTTTTATTTTATTACAAAAGTGTTACCTGAGACCTTTCTTGGGATTTCCTCTGAGATGTGGAAATGTAATGCTAAACTGCCACTTTCAGGTCACATTTCACAGAAAAAGTGTTGAGCGCCTTGTAAATTCATTATAAAGCTGTTCCAGTATTTGTTTTTTCCTGATTTTAGTTATGTCCATCTCTACACACTAGCTAGGACTCGCCTAATTGCACCATACCACCAACACTAGTAGCGAAAATGCTAGCATGCCTTCTCACATGCCTAGCAAAACATTTTAATTATCTCCCATGGTCACTTGACAGCTTGCTGCACTTTTAAGAAAGCTAACCCCAGGTTTTGTTTTGCTGAGTCATAGGAAAGATGGAGGGCTACGCCACCTGCCCAAAGAGAGCAAAGCCAGTTGTGTGGTCTTGTCATATCGGCCACCAATTGCTGTTGGGGATTGCACAGGGGATTGAACATGGCCAACACTCAGTTACACAGGAGCCCCTCGCATCTCTCTTTTAAATGAAGATTGTCGACCGTCATGTTATTTATTACAACAAAGTGGAAATATTCCAGTGGGCCATATGCTGTGTGGTTTGTTTCTATCTAACATTAGGACTCTCGTATAACTGGAGCGGTGGATAGTGCAAGTATAATACGACATCAAGAGATAAAGAATAAAAGAGAAAAATGGGGAGAACGATATTTTCTTCTGACCATGGCACAGTGCTGAAGCAAAGTGACACCTAGACTGTGGAAATGAATTGGGGTGACAGGGCTGAGTTTAAGCGGATGGAAGCGGAAGACCAATCACTGCCTACACTCTCCCTATATAGGTCTGTATATTTTCTTTGGAAAACCTTTTTTGGAAAGAAACAAGCTGTTTTTATAACTGTGTGTTTAGATTTTTTGAACTTTACCCTATCACTTCAGTATGAAGGGGAGAGGAGCTAAACTACTATATGCAAAATGGGTGGACATGGAAAAATTTTAAAGGTTTAGATATCACAACTACAGTGAACTTAGAGCAGGCTGTTAAGTGACTTATTTTCCATATAGACACTATATGGGCTGGCCACTATTTGAATATTACATTCAACTCTTATTTATTATTATTGTTCGTTTTACAAAAGCTAATAACAGGTTTTCGATGGTGTCAGCCCTTTAAAGTCGACTGTTTGTCACGTTTTGAGATAACACCTCTGTCGATGTTTACAAGCTGTTTTCTTCTGTGCTCTCCCCTCTTCATCACAATGAGCGGCACATTGCTTACTGCAAGCTGTCCAATGTGCCGGCGCAGCTCAACACTATCAGTGCACCCAACAAGCCGTGATAAGAACAAGGCAATCTGTCTCTGTGCGTTTCGACTGAGGCTCTGTCAGAAAGACCCGAGTTATCAGGGGTGTAAAGTGATATTCGCTCCTTAGAGACAAGTGCCTCTTTACGTTACAAGCTCAGACCCAGCACCACTTACCAGGTGAAGGTGCTGGATAATTCATCAGGGAGTTATTATCGCGGCTGCCGTTGACATCAGGTTTATAATGCTCGTAAACAGATGTGACTCAAGAGGACACATGCATCTCTGTAACTCTATCAGTCAGTGTGAAAAGAGCTCATTATGTTCTCATCAATCTTGAGCCTTTACATGGCTGAGGTGGCACTCAGAGGCTCTTCACTCTGCATAAACCATATCATGTGGCGGCTGAAATGAGTGTCAATGACAAATGAAGAGGCTGATCATAAATCCTGCACCTTTGTTTCACAGCGATAATATATTCATGAGGAACGCCTTATGTTGGATGCTGTGTGTGTGTTTGTGTGTGTGTGTGTGTGTGTGTGTGTGTGTGTGTTTGTGTGTGTGTGTGTGTGTGTGTGTGTTTGTGTGTGTGTGTGTGTGTGTGTGTGTGTGTGTGTGTGTGTGTTTGTGTGTGTGTGTGTGTGTGTGTGTGTTTATACATTTACAGACCCAAAAACGGTGAGGTTCTGCTTTAGTAAAGGGCTTTTTAACGCTATAAGGAACTCCCACCACCTCAAGATTATTAATATAAGAGTTTGTCCACCTCTTGCTGAAAAACATTTAATGCTGGAGGATTGCTGTGCAGACTTGATTGCATTCAGCCACAACTGAATTAGTGAGGTTGTGTCCTGGTGTTGAAGGATTGGTTCTGGTACACATATGTCAACCACTTATCCCTAAGGTACTGGAAAGTGCTCCATCACTGCAGAGAGCACAGCTTAACTGCCTAGTGCTGGAGGGCACTGGAGGGCATATCCCCTACTAGCTGATGCTTGGCTCTACGTGTAGTGGCTTGGCTCCAGTGCCCTGTCCTATTTAGCAGTTTTTTTTCTGTGAAGATTATACAAGCTATGATTGCGCTGAACACCTGTGTCAGCAATGGGTTCCCCTTATAGCAGATGAATTTACTGTCTGAATACTTTTGGACATAGTGAATGTATGTCCCCATGTACTGATACTGTAATTAAATAAGTTTGTACTTATTGCAGTCCCTACCTTCCACATGCTGGCCTCCTTTCCATAGACCACAGCCATGTTGTTGACTTTCTCTCGTTGTATGTTGAGCCTCTCTGTCTGGTTCAATTCTTCTGCCACAAAACCCATGAAGGAGTTGTCAGGAGTGTGTGCTGTGTGAAGAACAAGTTTTACATATTACACACATTACATAAGTATTATGGTTATATATACAGCAAACCCCTGACAGTCACGGGGTTAGGTTCCAAGAGCACCCGCATATAGTGGAACAGCGCAAATGTGTAATGTGGTAAAAAAAAATGCCAAAAAATTGTTATAATGTAAGCCCTAAATACCAATATGCTCCCAGAATATTTTAATTTCATTTTAAACTCATCAGTACCCTTAAAGAAAGTGTAAAGGTAAACCTATACACACTGTCTCCAGCAGTGCTAGAATGTAAAATACCGATGTTATCCCTGTACAGACAGTACGGTAATTCATGCACATGTGTTTTCTTTGGTATGTGCTGTTGTTTTCTTTGGTATAAGCAGGAATGTACAGAAATAAATTCATTTAATTTACAGTAATAAAAATACAGGGCTGTAAGAGAAAAACACGAGAACACTTGAGACACTCCACGGGGGAAATTTTGGACTGCATCTGCCAGAGATGCGTCACTGGGCAGCAGCCCATCAGCAGCAAGTAGAAATAAATAACTTTCAAACCTCTGACCCGAGTACAGGTGACTGTAGCAATAGTAATTTTTGCTGTAGAAAAAGAGTGTTTTTGCTCGGGGGATATTTTGAGAGCTTTGTCTGACTTGAATTCTACCAAGTTGTACTTAGCTTTATTTAGCCCCAAATCAGAACTAGATTGCTTGAATGTAATCTGATCAAATGGGTTGAGCCAACTTGCTGCCCAGCTCTCTCACTGTGCTAGCAATTACTAGCGCCTTTTTAAAGTAAAGTCACTTTCCAATTGCACAACTGCAGCACTCCTTCTGTGTGTAACTTAATGTTATGGCAATTTCTTCATATGGTATTCTTGTTATTCTTGTCATACGATGATGTGTCAATTGCATTCTAATTTACCCTAATATTTGAATGGAAATTGGCAAATAAAATGTGTTTCTATATTTCAAATAATATTAAAGTATGTACCCAAGGTTTGTCTGTATAGTTGTTCATGGGTGCCCAGCATCAGTGGCAATCATTAAAGGCTTTACTACTGGAGTGCTTGCTAAAATCACAGTGCATAGTCGGTGTCCTTTACAAGGACAAAAATATTCTTTTTGAAGTACCTAATGTTTCAGTTGTTGTTTTTTTTCTGCAGTTTTTTCACTTTGTTTTACTTTTCTCAGCTTTGGATCCTAGTCTCCCTGCCATGGGTCAGCATTTGCGGATTCAGTCTAACGCAGATTTTTTTGTGAGAACCAAAATGTATTAGCACCACCAGTCCAGCGGTGGCGGTAATACACTGAAAAGTTGTCAACCGCCATAAAAAGAAGAAACCTGTTGTAGCATGTAGCATGACTGCTCCGTGTCTTACCCTCGTACTTTAGAGTTTTAACCCCCCCCCCCCATTTTTAACAGTTATCTCAGTTTATTTAGTATTGTAGGCTTTGCTCTGTCTAAACAGGTGGGTAGAGAGAGTTATTTCAATGTTTCTTTTGTGTACAAGTCTTTGTTATAGCGCACGCTGCGAATGCTAACCATTAATGTTAATGTTTTTTTAAGCAATAAAGTTTTCTGATTATTTATTTACTTTTACATTTTCTTTAAGGGTAATGCATTCAACTCAGTTTAAAATGAAATTTTGGGAGCATATTTGGGCATATGCAGGGTTTACACTATAAAAATTTTTAGACTTTTTTTCACTATACACGGGTGCTCTTGGAATGTAACCCCTGTAAAAAGCGGGGTATTACTGTCCTCATATATCTGTGTTCTCTCTGGAAAATGTTTGTGAAAATAATAACCAAGTGGCATGTACAACCTGAAACACTCCACAGGAAACAGAAAGGAGAGCCTGAGTATGCAGTTAGTTAGATGTGTCATAAGGTGGGTAGTTGATTACCTTTTTTGAAGATGAAAATGTTTGTTGAGGTTGTTTTTTTTTTGGTAGACAAAATTAATCCTGAAATGTGTGTGTGCTTGTAGTAAAAGATCTGGATTTGTAAGGAGTACTTTGAAGGTTAAAATGAAAGGTTAAAAAATAAAACAAGTGTTGAGCCAGCATCCAACACAACACATATACTAAACTTGACAATTAACAGATGAGTTAAACCAGTTGTTTTTGAGCATCCCTTCAACAATGCTCATTTTTTCCCCTAAATGCAGGGATGGCACCAGACCTCCTTAGGAGGAGGTCACCGATTAATACAGCTAGACCACAGACTGAAAGTGCTAGCATTGTTTTGCTCTTGCACACTTTGTTGGGTTCAGCTCAGATAGCAAACGTCTCTGACGAACATCAACTTAGTAAGGTAACAAAGGGAAATACTTTTTTAAATTTCACATAAAACTGTCCCTTTAATGTGCATTACTTTGTGTTTTGCAGTGAAACATTTTTATAGCATCAGTACGTTGCAGCTCCTCTTCATAAACACAAGCTCCTGGAGGGTTTGTGATTCAGTGACTGTCCTTTCTCCTCATTCCCCCGTCCCCCAAACAGCTAGAGGGAGTCTCGTTCTCTTTGTACGTATAGGTCAGCGGCCAAAGCAGTTTCAGGAGAGTGGATGCTGTACATTGAATATAAATGCCCGTAATTCAACCCAGGCTTGGTTAAATGCTAAAAATCCCAAGTTTGGTTACCCCCTATCAGATTATGTTCCATCCTAGAGCCCTGACCCCCTAGGTCTTCCTAAAAACAGTTATTATATAAATCAATCATATATTAAAATAAGTTGAATAAGTTTGAAATCTTCAGTCGGTGTTTGCTTCCATTGATGCTTCATCCAAGCGACTTTACTTGAACTTGCTGGGGGACAGAGACAGAGATACAGATGCCAAGACAGAAAGACAGCCTTTCCAGATGTGACTGTGAACATCCGCTTTGCCTCTCACATAAACACATTCTATTTGACTGCCAACACACAACCCTAGGCATGGCTCAGTAGCAGCTGCAGCCCAATGAGCTATAAACACACACATGCTCAAACATACACCAAAATGTGGCTTGTAGTTTTTCTCTGTTCTACATATCCATTTTAAAAGTGTTCTTTTAGCTGAGTCAAAACAAAATCTTTCTTACGGAACATGGTCATGTACTGCCTACAGTTGAGGTTCCAGTAGCCCCAGTTGGTCCTGTAGCCATGTAGCGTAGCGTATTCCTCATGGTTATAGGCTGGCTCTGTGCCAAACGTGTCAATCACACGGATGTGACATCTGTCAGAAATATAAAAAGAGGAGCAGTGACAGGGTTAGAAGCTGACACCAGACCATGTTCTGTAATAGCACTTTAGGAAACCTGCGATTTGACATATCTTTGCTTATTCTATACATCGACACTAAACGGTTTCTAAGCTCTAGACTTGAACATGATTTAATTGGTATATAACTATTTAAAACACATGGAGTTCCTCTTACAGCCATTCTTTGCACAAAAAAAATTGTACTTCTAATAGTTCTTCTTGGGCATCATTCCAAAGAACCTTTAGCCACCTGTTTTTAAAGAAATTACAGCAAAATACGGTCTTTTTTTTATCAGTAATACCATAGAACCTAGAGCTATCTTGGATGCTGTTCCCGTTAAGGCAGGGGTCAGCTAGTAAAATGTGAAACGGTGGGATAAAAAATGGGGTGACAAAATTGATATAAGTGCAGGCAATTTAAGCAATTTTCTGCCATTATGTTGACTGAGAGACTGCCCGTTGACAAGAGCTGCAAGCACTGCTGAAGTTTGTTGGTTAGAAACATCTGAACATCAACCCTCAATATCCTAATTTGCCAAAATGGTCTTCAGTTTCACAAAAATCAAGCTTAAATCAAGCTTAAATGTTTCACCAACAAGTAAAAAAAACAAGAGAGCATGTTATTCAAGTAAGCCAGATATGTGTTGATGTTCAAGAAAATAGCTACTCACCTAAACCGGCCCATGTCCACAATCAGATTAATAATTAAAAAGGTTAAAACAACTTGAACTGTGACAAACAAGGCTGGACCAAGTTTATCTTGCCACCACTCACAGTGAGGAGTACGGTAAAAGGAGGTAAAAGTCCGAGAACTGCAGCAAAGAGTGGCATACGATGTTATCTACATGCCAACAGGTTGTTTGGGAGGCAGGGCAGGAAAAAGCCTCTTCCACCCTACAGTCACAAACATAAATGTATGGAGTTTACAAAACACTGCTAGAACTTTAACTGGAACTGTGTGCTTTTGTGAGATGAGACTTAGATTGAGCCATGGCCATTTCAGTCCCCAGACCTAAATCCCATAGAAAACCCGTTGGCTAAGCTGGACTCAGGACTCTGGACAATCTAGAGAGATCCCTGTATTTTCTAATCTTGTAAAATAATTTAGGAGGAGACTAAGTGCTGTCCTATTGGGAAATTGGGGTTGTCAAGCTGTGGCACACATAATTTGATGTAAAAAAATTCTTAATGTGATTTTTTTCCCTACTGAAAATGTGCTCCAATGAAAAGTTGTTTTTTTCACCTTTTTTCATTGTGATGTTATATTATTTCCAAAAATAGTTTATTTTAAGACTTTATATGCATCCTTTGTTTCTGCACCAACAGTGGCCAACTTTAAAAATCTGATAAAACTGCTCTATTCTCCCTTTTATTGCACTTTCTATGTTGTTTTCATGTATTCTTTTATTTCTTCCACAATTTAATACTAAATTAATTTTGTATTCTATTTAAGGCACATTGCATTACCTTTTGTGTGTGATAATATGCTATATAAATAAGCTTGAACTTTATCAGAGGTGCCAATAATTGTGGTGGGTGGAGTATAAAATTAAGCAATATGTAAGGTGGACCATAATGCTAATAAAGTGGTGAGTATGTGGCAGAAGTTTTACACAATGGTATAATTATTAGACGCATTATTGTAATTAATCAATAACACCCGGCAACAAAAAAATTCTTTCATTTTATTTTGTAGTGTTTCTTATACAATCTCGGCACGCTGATTTTGGTGATAATGTTTATTTTCGTGTAGCTAGAAGGGTTTAGTAAGAAACGCCATTTTTAGAAAAAAAACTAAACTTGTCAGATCGGCTGACATGGTCTTTTGTTATACTGATAACTTTTTGCATATTAATATGTTGTTTGTTTGTTGTACATGTAGATAACAGAGGTGCCAACTCTCAAGCATTGAGTGTGAGACACACGCATCAGTGAGCCTAATATGAAAATAATAATAGTATTATAACAACCTTATAATGAAACACACACATACAATTTAGTTTATCTCTAGAACTAGAACTGTAGGGGCAGTTGGTGGCCTAGTGGTTAAGGCATCCGCCCTGTGACCAGAGAGTCCGGGTTTGATCCCCAAGACCACTAGGCACCGCTGAGGTACCCTGAGCAAGGTACCGTCCCCACACACTGCTCCCCGGGTGCCGCCTTCATGGCTGCCCCCTGCTTCACTTGGTGAATGGGAAGAATTTCATGCTGTTCACACTGTGTGCTGTGGTGTGTTCACATATGACAAAATTGTCACTTTCACAAATATTGAAGAACTGATGTGATTTTCTGTGTCAGCTTGACTAAGAAACATCAAAAATTGCAATGAAACAGATCTTTCATAAACATTTGTTACCCAGCTTGGAAAGAAGCTCCATTACAGTTGTGGGAAACACTACATCACATATCACAAATATCAGTTTTCTGCAGTGCGGTATTAAGAAGACTGACTGAAAACAGTTCAGTTTACAGAACCTTATTTCTGCACTGTCTTTGCACTTTTAGGTCACTGCATTGAAACGGTTCAGACTCTTGAACAAATTTCTTCATGTGATGTGCCGACAGGTGGGCCCTGATCTAATTGCTTGCGAATTTCCACAAAAGTCAATATATAACAATCCTGCCGTTTAGGTTTGCTCCAAATAATTCTGTTGTGTTTGTGCATGCATTTGCGTGATCCTAATTAATTTGAATCAAACAAGGCTTGGGCCCCCCTGCTCCGGTACATTCAGGAGGAAATTAAATATGCAGCTCAAGAGAAAATAGAATGAAGCTGTGCTTGGCTGTAAAACAAAAAATGTGGGTAAGTCTAAAGGCTAAATGGGTTCATTAAGCCTGAGAAATCCTCCCCTACCTCTGCTGGAGAAACTTTTTAATTTAGATTTTTTTCAATCCCATTATCTGAAAGACAGCCTCTAATTGAGCTACCAAGAATTACTATGATTGCGATTTCTTATGCGTGAAGCACTTGTTGTTTTGTGAGACACAAATATAATCCATAATGAATGAAGCAACTTTCGGGATCACATTACAAAAGGCAGCTTTGAGGATTTGACGCTGTTGAGTAATTACTCCAGTCTTATCTCTTCGTTATTTGGTTTATTGATTGGAAGGAATTGCTGTATAAAGAAGACTCCAAAGCAAACAGTTCTGCTGAGGCATTGGGAAGTGAATGACAGTGTGTTGTAGGACAACTTGTGGATTTACACCACAGAGAAAACAAACCCATGTTGCCTTTAATTCACTTTTTCGAGCACTAATTCTCATTAAAGACTGACATGGCTTTAACATCTGTGTGAATGGAACTGTATTGACACAGATTCAAGAGCAATCGTGATTATAGATCCCTGACAAAAATTGCCATTCAATGAGGTATTGCTCATCTGCAAAATAATAACTCACTTGTCACTTACTGTTTAAATTCACTTTGCTAGTGTAGTGTACAGTTATTACATATAGTGTACTGATCTGCAAATGTAATTATACTGTACCTGAGGACACACTGAATTTGATTAAACCCCTTGTACCATGTATGAACCAACAAGTAATCATCATTACAAAACAATCACATGTCGTTCCTTGAGTTATACGGCTGCCTTTTCAACAACAACAACAACAACAACAACAGCAACAACAACAACACACACCCAAAATCTCTGTCTATTACTACATAAAAACCAATGAAACACTCTCCCTTGTTGGTATTGTTGTTTATCTTGTGTAGGTGTGTTGTGTAAATGTGATGTTCGATAAACTTGCTGGATAATGACAACATGAGAAGATTTAAAGTTATAATTAATACAGTGAATTTGAGTATGCAGAAAGTAAGTACAGATTTTGTATTTTGCTATGTAATCATAGTAAAATTTAAAAAATCATAAGAAAATGGTAAAAAAAAAATGCTTAATGCTTCAGCCTACAAAGACATATTGGGCAATGCCATGTGAACACAGTTTGGGGAAAAACCTTTTCTATTCCAGCATGACACTGACCCAGCGCACAAAACAAGTTCCATACAAAGATGGTTGTTCAGTGTGGAAAAAATGTGACTGGCCTGCACAGAGCCCTGACCAACACCTAAAAAAATGTTATGGTGATGCAGGTTTGTTGTGACAGTAGGCATTAATGTTTCACCCTTTCTACATCTTAACTCCGGTAGTGAGAATAATAATCAAATTTGAAATATTTCCACAAGTAGTTCAAGATATGCTTTATAAGGCACTCGGTAGCAGAGTAATGTGGCTGTTAGCTCTGCATGTGGAAGAATGTGGGTCAAACCTGCCTCGGGGATTTAAATCCCTGGCCTAATATTAAACAAGATTCAGGTGCCTGGGACATGTTAAATATGGCTACCAATGCTGCATTACTGGCAATGTAAATACTTTAATTTGGAACTGCATGTATAATGTAAGTTGATCTGCTCTGCCACAGAATGTAGTGTTAACTTAGTGTGAGAAATTACATGACCTCATGACTGCCTCCATAGGAGCCCAGCTAAAACTGCCATGCCTGATACACATCATACACATACACTAACCAGCTACAACCATGCTGTACTTTAAATGGCCCACCACCCAAATGAAATGAGATGTACATGACAAGAGCAACGCTGTGAACTTCAATTCAAATCAAATGTTTTCAAATCAACAAAACTATAACTATATAGTGGACCTTTGGCATTCCCACTAAAATGGCTAGTGAGTTGAAGCTGATGAAGGTTATGGTGAATGTATACAACACAGAGATTACACATTTATGCACACTGACTTGTGCTTCCTGAGTGAGAGGCCCATGTGCTGCTTCATCTGCTGCAGTCCATGGTAGTCAGTGTAGATGAGGTCAAAGGGTAGTGGGCCTCTCAGGGGGCAGCTTCCTCTTCCAGGGGGAACACCAAGGAACCTGATGCATAAAAAAGAAAAAATCCATTAGAAAAATCCTGCATATAACAGATCTAAATGGAGCCTAAAAAGCAAGTGTAGTGAACAAAGCTAGCCCTCCTATTCATTTACAGATTATTTATCTGTTCACTCTAACTCCCTTTTTCCCCAGGTTCAGATCCCCCGGAGCAGAGATATAGCTTTTTTGAATTTGCAGGTTTATTTCAATTGTTAGTTTATGTAATAGACCCCTTAGGTCTCCTTCTACTTAGCCCACATGGAACAACCCACAACAGGTAAAGCACTCCACAATTAAAAACACCATTGCAGTTTACTACTGGGCAGAAGGGTCATGTTACTGTCAAAACACCAATAAATACAAATAGTTTTAGACGTCTTTCTTCATGGAAGGCCAGCAGGTTCTGGACTGAACATTGGGCACAACGGGCCGCTGGTAAATTTGGGCCAGCCAGGCCCAAAACTTTGGGTTTTAAAGTAGTCAATTCAAGCATGTTATTCATTTTTCATTGGTGCTGGTTGGAGGCTGCCCAGAATGAAGTTATTACTGTATTTAACTGCTTATGCCAATGAAAACTGCGCATGTCAAAGAAAACGCACATGCATGAATTACAGGAACTCAAAATAAAAGTTCCTTACTTCTACCGTCAAAATAAAAGTACCCACATAAAAACAACAAGGAAAGCAAAACAACACCACTCCCCTCAGTTGTTGATCATCCTGAACACTTATCCTCCTTCCTGTCCACAAGTTTGCTCCCCTGACACCAACAATCTACATATTGCTCTGCTTCCTCCTCTGGAATTCTTCCTGCCCTTTGCTCTATTGGATCCCTGATTCTGCAGACTCACACGCTGCTTACAGTCGGTGTCATCTGCTCTCCACCCACTTACCACTGGCTACTTCTTGCCTCACACCCTGGCAACCACTCACATACATGGACCAATGCAGGATCTTGCCCTTGCTGCTTCACCCAGTCCTCAACAGCCCCAAGCCGCACTGCCTCAGCCAATCCCAACTGCAGTCAGACTTGTGGTGCAGGTTGAAGTCATAGGTCCCCAGCTGGGTCACCTATTGCAGCAGCCTGACCTTGGTGGTATTCAGTGTTTGTGGCTGCCCTGTCACTATTCACTACACTGCCCAGGTAGCAGACTGCCCGCTGGAACAGCTAGCACTTCACTGGCTGTAACTTCAATTCATGGGCCTCCAGCTGTCCGTACACCTGCCCCAGATGCTCCAAGTGTCACCTTAAACTGGAAAGTATGTAATAATGTAACCCAAATAAATCAGAAAGAAATTATGTACCTGATCCCCCAAACACCTCTGCATCAGTCACTGGAAGTTCCCTGGGGCATTACACAGTCTGAACAGCATCCGCTTGAACTGGTAGGGGCCCATGAGAATAGCAGTGGTGCAGCTGTGGCCCAGCTTACCTCACATCACTCCTGTCTGGGCTTCTCCAACTTTCGGGGCCTCACCAGTGGGTCTGGGAGTCTCCCTACAATTTCTCAACCTCATCCAAGATTTTATTGGCTTAACTTCCCATTTAGGCTACACCGCTAGTGTGGTTATTACAAAACCTACCTATTGGACAGTTGATAGCAATAAGGCCTGGATACTATTCTAGATGGCCCATCTCCATTTGGCCACTTTGACTTTGGGTGACCCATCAAACCTGGTCATCCAGGCCAGCCTGCAAACCATGGAAACCAATAAAGCACTTTTTTCTGATGTCCATCCCCCTAAAACTATTTCTGCCCAGCACTAAGAAACCCACTACAGATAAGGCACACTAGAAATTAGAATCAGAAAACTTTGTTGATCCTGGAGGAAATTGCATAATTATTGTGTCTGCTGTAAATAACATCACAGCAGACACAATGATGTCCCACAGAAAAACAGGGCACCACAATTTATATATAGGTGAATAATATGTTCACAACACACTCCCCTTAGAGAGAGAGAGAGAGAGAGAGAGAGAGAGAGAGAGAGAGAAAGAGAGAGAGAGAGAGAGAGAGAGAGAGAGAGAG
>JBBPDE010200895.1:0-16151 GCA_037974605.1 Nannopetersius ansorgii
ATGCAGAGGAAGTGTTTCGTGCTGCTCACACTGTGTGCTGTGGTGTGTTCACGTATGACCAGATTGTCACTTTCACTATATGTAAGTATATACACTGTGTGTGTGTGTGTATATATAGAGCAATCCCCTGCTTTTCACAGGGGTTACGTTCCAAGAGCGTATAGTGAAAAACTGCATTGTTGTGTTTTGGTTAAAATAAAAAAACTAACTAAAAATGCCTGTTTTTATAGTGTAAACCCTATATTTGCCCCAAATCTGCTCCCAGATCACTTTAATTTCATTTAAAAATCAGTTTAATGCATTACCCTTAAAGAAAATGTAAAGGTAAACTCATATGCGCCTCTTTTAATTACAATTCTCCACAGAGATCTGCAACTGTGTGTGTGTGTGTGTGTGTGTGTGTGTGTATAAGACTGGGCGTTAACTGTATGGATCAGGAGTCGCAGATTCAGTAAAACGCAGATTTTTTTTGAGAACGAACTCACAGTTTTGTGTGGAAATCCCCAAAATAATGTGGAAATTGCAAATATCCTCCTTTTTTTTTGTGGCGATAAATATAGGGGTCTCAGGGCAGGCTGTAGCCGACCTGGAAGCACTTTTTTAAAATTCCAAGCCAGGGTTGAGCCCCTGCGCTCCAAGCGTGATTTCTTCGCGATGCAAGCACTCAGACACTTCAAACTCCACAGACCGATTGATCTCCGGGAGCTCTTTCCAACGAGCCCTCGTTTGTATTTTTATCCCGGGTAGATCAGGGGTTATTCCCTGAAAACGGCTCACCTTGCTACCTTTAGCTTTACATTTTCTTTAAGGGTAATGCATTAAACCGAGTTTAAAATTAAAGTGTTCTGGACGCAGATTTGGAGGCATAGTTAGGGTTAGCACTATAATAATTGGCATTTATAGGCATTTTTACCAAAACACAACAACACGGTTTTTCACTACACGCGGGTGCTCTTGGAATGTAACCCCCGCGAAAAGCAGGGGATTACTGTATACATTCATGGCCAAAATTATCGGCACCCCTGAAATTCTTCCAGAAAAAGCATAATTTCTCCGAGAAGGCTATTGTAAATACAGATGTTTTGGTATACACCTTATTTCTTTTATGTGCATTGGATCAACACAAAAAAACTGAGAAAAAAGCCACATTTGACACAATTTGACACAAAACTCAATTTAGCTCAATTTAATATTTGGTTGCACACCCTTTGGAAAAGATTTGAAGAGTTCTCCCAGAAGGATTTTGGTTTCCTCAAGTACATTTTGGCGAACTCCAGTCTGGCTTTTTTATGTTTCTGTGTCATCAATGGTCTCCTGCCACAGGGTTTCATTTTGTTCAGATGTTGGTGGATAGCTTGCAAGAACAGCTAGATTCTACAGAACAGCTTCAATTTGTCTAGAAGTTGATTGGGGCTGTTTATCCACCATTCAGACTGTCCTGCATTGCAGTCTTTTATACATTTTTTTCTTCCGTCCATGTCCAGAGCGATTAGCTACTGTGCCATATGTTGTAAACTTCCTGATTGTGTTGCACACAGTGGACAAAGGAACATGAAGATCTCTGGAGATTTACTTGTAGCCTTGAGACTGTTAATATTTTTCCACTCCCTGCTCCTTTTTCTGCTCTCCATGCTTAGTGTGGCACACACAGGCACACAACAGAAAGTTTAAGTCAACTTTCCTCCATTTTAACTGGCTTCAGGTGTGATTGCTATATTGTCAGCACCTATTTCATGAGTATAAACGAGCACCACATGCTTAAAATGAAATGATTTACTCACAATTTTAATAATTTAGTTCGACCCAATTTTTGAGTTTTGTGTGAAATTTTGTCAAATGTGGCTTTTCTCAGCATTTTTGTGTTGATCCAGTGTAATGCAAAAACAATCATTTCCATAACAAAACATTTGTAATTGCAGTAGCTTTCTGGGAGAAATTATGCATTTTCTGGAAAAATTCCAGGGGTGCCAATAATAATTTTGGCCATGACTGTATGTACGTTGAAGTGTCCTCAGCTGTTAGGTAGCAACAGCCATTACCAGAACCAGTAATAATGTATAAGACACATTGTACGTTGCAAAAGTGCACAAGAATATTTTACCCAAAAAATGCACGTGTTGCCCCAGAACTACTGCACAGAAGAGAAACTTCCACTTCTTACTCCATTGGTGTTACTGAAGCGTTTTCAGCCAAGGTGCTGTTCTTAACTTCAACAGCAGGTGGCGCTTCTGGGATCGTGGCACTCAGAGTATCACTGCTGTCCACAAAGACACACGATGTAAAGCAGGTATTAAAATGCATTACTTAAGTATTTTAAAAAAAATACAATTATTCGTAATAATTCTAAATAACAACATAAAAGAAAACATTTTCACATGAAAAATATTTTTTTTGCTTCGTGCATGTGTGTTTGTCTGTGTGTGTGCGTGCAGATGTTTGGTGTGTGAAATCGCCACATGCACAAAGGTGATTGGTAACGCCCCTTTGATCCCTCAGCCAATCACCGTGCCTCCATTGCCAACATCAGCTGCTACGTAAGCAGTGACGTTAGCCGTTTGTGCGGCGACACATGATTACCATGGAGACCAGCCACAGCTTGTCCCTCGAATTTACTCGCCCACATTTCAACAAACCCCGCCCTTCTCCCCTGTGATTGGTCAACGGAAGGGAAGCTTCAGGACAGACGTGGCCTGACTCATGTGTTGTGTTAAGTGAGTCGTTCCTTCTCCTGCTCGCTGATTGGCTAGAATCGCCCAATAGAGGCGCTGTGTGGGCGGGGGAAGTCTGAATGGGGGTGGGCGGGGTTGTTGTGGCGTGCAGGCCAGGTCTGTCCGGTTGCCATAGAGATCAGACGAGGAACAGACAATGTGATTGGTTGCTGATGTCGAGTTCATTAATTTAAAATGTATTTAAGCTCTTTTCTTCTGTTTTCAGCGCACTTTGGAAAAACAATTCTAAGAACAGAACGAAATTCAGCCTTAATTATGGAAATAATACTGTTACTGATTATATATCATTCAAACAAGTAAAATACAGGCAAAAGTAAACAAGCCGATAACCTATTAAACATTTTTGAGTAAAAGCAAAACCAAAGAAAAGTAGAAATATACTCGTTTTGCATTTTTCTCTTAAAACAAAATAAAGCAAGTTAAAGGAGCATATCTGAACATAGACCTGAATACTATACAGTGCAACTCATACATCACAAAACATACAAGTACACGTTTAAATACAAAACAGAACATATCTGAGTAAAAGCAAAGGTCCAGAGCGTCAGAAATAAACTGTATCAATAAACGGGCGGTCTGTCTGATCTGTCTGTTAGCCAATCACAGCGTAGGAGGGGCGGGGCTTTCCTGAAAACGGGTGTGAAAATAAAATCACCCCGAGCATCCGCTGCGAGAGTCTGGACTCTGCCTGTCCTGGATGGAGCTGCCGGACTCCGTCTGCCTGTGGGGAGCCGGACGCGTCTCTAGCAGGATTTAGTGTCTTTTAGGAGCGAGAGAAGCAGACAAGGAGGGATGGATCTGCTGGGTTCTGTGGGCCAGCTGGCTGAGGGCCTGTCAGGCCTGCCCATGTTCCCCTACTTCGACACTGCACACTATATCGTATCAGTGATGGCCTTAAGGGAGCAGCCAGGTGAGTCACACACTCCATAAAAACACCTGGACCAAGATCCAGGACCATTTATTGACAACCAAGCAACCTGGTTGCATCTGGACTGACAACAAACGATGCACTGCAAAAACAAGACACTAAAGACACAATCAGACGTGCAGGATACTGTAAATAAGTTATAATAACACACACATGCATACATACATGATACACAATGGCAAAACAGATGTTCAGCTGTGACTGCAAACAGCTCCCTGAGTGTCAGTTGGGCTCATAAGTGCAAAGTGGTGCAATACAGCATGTGCAAACTTTACCAAAGTGCAAAGGGTGCCCTTTAAACCCAGTCATACTGAGATCCAGCATTAGTGCATGAGTCTATGTGTGCTCCTGTTCACACTTATGCAACCTACATTACATGGGTGGGGTGCATTCAGTCATTTCTGTGTGCAACTTGCCAAATACCTTTGATGAATAGTCACCTACTCTTTTAATCTGGATTGTTTACTGGTTCTCACACCTTTAGACAGAGAGAAGCAGGGTCTACACACTTCAACTCCTTTGCTGATAGATGGTAGATGTTCTCAGAAGCTCTCCAGAAACAGAAGCTCATTTTTTTTAGTGTCTCACTGTTTAGGCTGATAACAGACAGTTGTTCAGTTTATTTGTCTTCCTGGAGCTCTAGCAGGATCCCAGCTTGTCAGACCGGTTACAAGGTCTTCCGAGTGGAGCATGTCAGAGCCTATAATAACCTGCCCCAGGATATGATGCAAGAAATAAGCTGTAATCCTTTAGAGTGGAGATTACTCCCTGTGTTTGGCAGATGTGATTCTCTGTAACCTTGTGCCTACAAAGTGTGTCACACCTGTTATCAGCTCCAATATCAGCTCCAAAAGTTGAAGTGTAGGATCAGGATATTACAAAACTGAAATCTCATTTAATTTGTTCCGTAAACACACTTTTCTGAACACGTTTGAGGTCTTTTGCCTAAGACTCTCCAGGCACTGGAATAAAGTGGATCCCGTAGAAACTGGCAACTGGATTTAATATGAATATTTGAAGGCCCATATCCTGCATTTTTTATTTAATGTGTTTTTGAGGTCCAAGCCCAGTGTTTATATTGGTTTACATACCAAAAATAGTAACAACCCAACTATTTCCCGACCTCTATATCAACCCTTCATAGTAGCCCTTTATCCCTCATAATTAAACAGGCTTTTGTTTACTGTGCCTTTAAGACTGAGCCCTGCTGGGATTGGCCACCCTCTATTGTCCCTCGGACAAAAACAGTTCAGGGTGAAACACTCTGTATAACTTCAGCATGAATAGACTGATTATATGAATGACATCACAATAACAATTGATTTTTAAAACAGGCTGGTTTTGAAGACAGTGGCATTGTTCTTGCTATTGTGCGCAATTTCTAATATGTGTGTATAGTACACCACACAGTTTATAAAAAAAAAAAACATGATATGGGCCCTTTAAATTTGAGTACAACTGAGTAAAACATTACTTGTTCGTCAAAGACAGTCCTTAATAAGAGACTAAAACATCTGGAAACCATAAACATTGCACACATGTCCAGGTACTACACTGGACTACACTAAACTATTCAGGTGGATCATCTGCTGTGTGGTTGGGCTGCACAAAATCAGACTCCAGATGGCTGCAATATGCAAATTGGCGCACTACCCATTCTGTTTGTGGGCTGTGACCCACCTCAGATGCTCCGGAAAGGGTTTCTAGGTGTGTTCTAATAAGTCGAGGCCACAAATGTAAATTTCTTTTCTGTGTCAAAAGACTACAGGTCAGTCTTTAACCCTTTTACATTACTGATTCACCGGTGTGTCTCCAGGGTTTGGCCGGAGATGGTACTAAGGTGATATAATCATTTATATATTGCAGCCCTGCTGTCCACTCTTCACTAATCACTGATCAAAGCTGGACTTTACTACCAGGAAGCTTGTGTTTGTCTAAAAAGATAAGAAGTCCAGGTTTAACCCAACAGCTACATGTTTATCCTGTTTTGCTGTGTCATTTAAGGCATAATTGCATAATTAACTAATTAACAAACTTCTTACTTACTGAATTTACATTTACATTTATGGCATTTATCAGACGCTTTTATCCAAAGCGACTTCCATTCCCGACCTACAGGGTCAGTCTCTCCCTGGAGCAACTTGGGGTTAAGGGTCTTGCTCAGGGACCCAGTGGTGGTTTTGCTGAAGGTAGGATTCGAACCCATGACCTCTTGGTCCGGAGGCAAGTATCCTACCCACTGAGCTACCTCCACCCCGAATTACGTTAATAGTGCCATAGACTGAAGAAACACGATTCAGGCAACAAGTGTGTCTTGACTGACAGACTAGATTTGGGCTAAAGGGACGAACAAACAGGATAAATTTGCTGTTGCCCAGGCAAATGCATCAGTTAGGGCCTGAGAACCTGCCTGGTCAAGACATCTGTCTGCACTTCTGGCTTTAAACCTGCCTGAGGATCGTCATAGAAACAACAGCTCTTCTTCAACTACTCTTAGATCAACATGATGCCAAGATTTAGCACAATAGCACAGGAGTGTGTGCACATCCCTGCTCAAGCTTGTCATTTAGAGTAAACCCTAGTAATGCTGGCAAGATATTTTTAGTAGTAATTATGTTCATTAGCTTCCAGTTGTTGTACAGTTATGGGGCCAGGCTAAATATAATTCAGTACAGCAGCAGTGATTAACAGACCTGTTTATTTGACATTATGGGAATATTAGTCTTTTTTTCAAATACTGTAACAGCTGACAGTATCACTATGAAACCAAATGTTTTAGTTTGATCCCTTAAAATGACCTTAATTTGACCTTAATCTCCTGTTTAGTAAATGAAGGAAAGTTAAGGGACAAAGTGCACAGATGAGGCTGATTAAGGGGTAAAACTACTGAATTTTCCTCTTACTTTGTCAAATCTGACACTTAAATAATAGAACCTCCTGAATTAACACCTTAAATTAATTTCAAGGTAAAATTAAAGGGGTCGGTTTCACAAATTAATGACCAATTAATTCAAATGGAGGGGTTTGGTGTATTTTCAGGGGTACATTAAGGTAGAGTTAAGCACATTTTAATGTGTGTTTTGTAGGGTTTCACAGGTTAAAAGGACATTTTAGCATCTTTTTTCAGGAGACACCAGAAATTCATGATTGGGGGAGAGCTTCGGTGGTCAGTTCAGTTAATTAAATTTGAATTTGGGGCAGTTAAAACCTCAGGGATTCTTGCTGTACAACCTGTCCAACACCATACCAGGGATTCTTGCTGTAAGACCAAAACCTGGTTAGGCCGCTGCTCATGCCATTGGTGTTGGATGTCCAGAAGACCTAGTGACGTTTTTTTTTTTATCAGTGGTAAAATCTATTGGACATCAATACATGATTGGTTGATTGCATTTTCGAACTCCTTTTGCTTAATCTGCCTAGATACCGCCGAGGAACAAACGTTCCGATTATATTTTTCTTTTGGAAATGTAATTTTACCCCTTTGTTTCCAACCAAAACCGGTGGAATAAGAAGACTGTTATACTTTAACTGTAAGAGTTTAAAAACACCATGCATTGATCTTTTAAATAAATAAAAGTCATTAAGGTTTCTCTGAATTCCTCAAAGGCCCTGTGTGTATAACTCCAAAAACAGTGTAGTAAACTGACAATAATGCTACCAGTACATTTTTAAGTTTTACCGAAACTGTTCAACAACCAGTTCACTCTGTCAGTCTTCTCCAGTTTTCACAAAAGCTTCTTATCTCGCCATGCCAAGACGGCTATAGTCCTTTAGATAAGGAGAAACAGGTGGGTCCTTTATAACACGGTTGTGACCTTCTCCATAACAATTTGCTATTGTAGTGGCTCAGACCATTATAGCACATTTATTTTTAGTCGGTTCTGAAGCCCATGGCTTTGCTGGCATCCCATTCATTCTCACCTCTATCATCCCTCTCTCCTTTTACACCTCTGAACTGTGTTTCTTTAGTTTTCACACTGGAGCTAAAAGGTTAATGTAGCTACCAGGTAAGCGGAAACTTACATGCACCAATTAGTTTGGTGTTAACTGCATTTACACTTACCCTATGTTGGGCTGACATAGAGTAATTTAATTTGTAGAGATGTAAACAAAGTCATTAAGGCCTCGTCCACACGGGCGTTTTTTGGCGCCAAGAGAGCGCAGACTGAGCGCCGACTGCTCATTGGGTCAAATCGAAGCCACACGGACGTTCAGTACCGGTGCTTTGTTGGCTGTGCGTTTGTGTGGCATCAAAAAACGTTAAATGTCTTCTTGGCGTCAATTACTGCCGAAATCCTGACGAACGCAAAGAAAACAGCACCGTATCAGGAGGATTATTAAAACAATAACGTCGATTGCAAGTTTTAGCAAAGAATAAAACTTTGTTTTCAGTGTAGAACTACAAATCAAGATGTCGCCGTCACTCTTGGCTTGCTCATCAGAGGCATTTCATTCACACATAATGTTAAAAGCGCTATATAAATAAAATTGAATTGAATGTCCAACATGTAAACAATCTGGAGAAAATAATTACCGCCCCCACAGGTGAATATAAGAAACTACACACTGGGCTCCAGGCTGGTGTTAAGCATCGTCTGACGAACGCCAGTGAATCACCTCACTGAAGTCACTCAAGCACAGCTACAAAATGCAACAAAAATGCCTGTGGCGTTCAGAGCGCGTTCATTTATCCAAGATTCAAACGTCCATGAGGACGAGGCCTAAGAGTTAGGTTAGAGAAACTTACAGACTTGGTTTTTACGGTGGTGGTGAATGGAACCAGGCGTCCCATCAAAAATACAAATAAGGACATTTTATTCACTATATTTAATGGTGATGATGGTAAAAGTGTGGGAAATCTGACAAGAAAGTTTTCATTGGAGCCTCACAATTCCCTGCGTTTACCGTAAAGAAACATATTTACAGTTGTAGTAAATGGAACACAAATGTCGCTATTTTGTTTATTAATTGTAATGATCATGGTGAAATGTTGATTTTATCTTACAGTGACTTGCTTGTACCCCTTCGCCAGCATTGGCTGGTGTATCACACATAAAAACTTTCTGCAATTTAGAGGCGTTAAACTCATCAGACATCTGGTTCCGTTCACCGCAATTTCAGCCAGTTTTGATTAAAAGTTGAATGCCTTTGTTTGCATACATGCTGTCCAGTTAAGTGTGCAGGAATTTCGATTCTGCCTTAAGAAGTCTTTGATTGATTTGCTTATGTGGTTCTCCGGCACTGTATATCCTGATATTATAAAACGTATAAAACAAAAACAGTAGCAGCAGCAATTCTGAGGCCTGAATTTATAGCTCCCATGATGTCATCCAGCGTCAGGAACCCCATCATGCAAATGCTTTGGTGATTCAGCTGATTTTATGGAAAGGAATAGCTGATCCTGGACTTGTGAGTTAAAGGCATCTCTGTAAATACATTCAGTGAAGACCCTTATCCTTCTAGACTCCCATCTATTGTACATTATTTAGACAGAGGTTGAACAGAACGGAGGAAAAAGCCCAGAAGACACGGAAGTGGGCTTTATTAATAGCTAACAGACCTCGGCAAGAGAAGGAGTGATCCTCGTTTTTATTTGAACCCCCATGAAAACATCATTTATATTACCTCCCCTGTGGGAACAGGATAGAATAACTGTTTCTGGGGGTGCTAAACAGAGCAAGATGTTCTCTAACATGACAAGCAACTGTGTGTACTTCCATTAAAGGTTTCAATGGAGTGGCCAGATGAGCTGCAGTTTTGGCCAAATATGGTCAGACTTCCCCCGAGAGGACGCTGGAATGGAAGAGGAAGGAGCAAAGAACTTTTTTCCCATCATAAGACAAAGACCAGCAGCCCACTAAAGCTGAATCTTTAGTAACACTTTACTGGAGGTCTGCCTTCACGGAGGCTTCAGAAGCACTGATTAACATATTTAACATATTTAAATTGTACGTTGCTCTGGATGAAATGACCTGCCAGATGTAATGTAATGTAATTTATATGCAAGATGGCAATCCAGCATAAAAGGGGCTTTCGCTGAATGTACTTCACCATTGATTCACCGGTCCAAGATCAGCTTTCCATTTACATAAAATTTGGTGATCCACCAAATTTGCATGATGGGGTTCCTGACACATATGACATAATCGTTGCTGTAAATCCATGCCCCAAAAAAGGCTGCTGCTGTTTTGTCCAGGTTTCAAGACTGTTGCTGATCTGAGCTATGTGATGCACTGTTGTCCGTTTCTGTAATGTAAAAACAGTAATTTTACAAACTTTACCCAAGATGTACGGCAGTATGTGGCTTTGTGTGTGACTTTTAGTCCCGTATTTGAGACCCATGTGTGGGAAATTCCTCAGAGGAGAGTGAATTCTTCACCATGACTGCTCTTCTAAGAAGCACTATGTGTTTTGCTACACTGAAATGTTTGGGCTAGTACCAGGCTAGTGCCTGCTCAAATCGCTGGCTCACTCACTTTATCTGCTGGTGTTTGTCAGGCAAATGACCTCTAAACAAAAGCCAGGCAGGATGGAAATCTCTAGAAAGGCCTGCACCAGTTTTGTTTCTGGTGGCTCAACAGCTGCAGACAATATGGCTTTTCAGTGTTTCAGTGAAGGGCAGTTACATGTGAGGTGGTAGAAATCTTCAAAATGTCACTTTTAAACCTCTTTTAAAGTAACAGTTTGGTCAAGTTATTTTCCAGCATGCCCTCAATCACACAGTTTTATTAAATCAGGTGGAGTTGTTCAATAGATACTATTGTTGTTAAAATAGGCAAAATATCAGAGTTTACGGCGGTTACTGCTACTGGTTTAAGCTCTGTAGCATATATTTGTCCATTTTTGTCACAAAAATATAATTTTGTCATTATATCCCTTAGAAGTAAACAGGCTGTTTATTGTTAGAGTGACTTTAAGACTGTGAATGATCTTTTTGCTGATTAGCTATCCTATACTGCAGGGTGGTAGATATGACAAATTCCAAAAAAAGTCCAAGAAAGTGATGATATGGTCAAATTAATACAGTGAGATGCAGCACAATTGCAAAATGTAGCAAAAAAAATCACGTAACTATGATTTTGTTTGTATCATGCAGCTCTACCTGTTAGCTACATTAGGCTCACAGTGCTAAAACTAAATAACTGCTGAATTGTCTATTTAATAAAACCTGTCTGTTTATGGCACCCACTGCATTTTTCTTTTAACTGTTTGAAGCATATGCTCTTTGAATGCTTATTGCAATGAGGGCCATACAAGACTGAACGATTTGAAATACTGAAGTGTTTATTACGCACTCAGTGGCCAAATTGTTTCTGCATAAAATACAGTGGCAGCAGCTCTTCACTACAGAGCTCAAGTTAGACTAAAGGAAATCCTCTGCGTCATGCTTGGGTAACCGAGGGACAGGAAATATGCAGAGAGGCTCAGTGTGCATGCATATGAAATGCAGGTACAGTGTGGTACAGTCAACCATGTGTTTCTTTCTGCTTCCTTTTGCAGTGAACTTTTTGCGTTCATAATTTGGGAAACCTCCTTTATTTTTTGCACCTTACACCTCCTTTATTTCAGTGCTTTGCCTTTCACTTCACTTTACTCTTTCTTTAATATGATAACACTCAGACAGTAATGATTTTAAGTATGTGGAGGCTTCTGTATCAGAACCATAGAGAAATGGTCATGGCATAACTATAGAGAATAAGGTACAGCCATGAAAATGAGTTTAATTGAACGGTGGAAAAGGCTATAGCCAGGGATTGACATAAGTGGTATGTGAGCAAGTACTGGCGTATGTGGTACGACAAATGGGCACCAGTTTTCAGTCTTCACTGCGCAAATGCATATGTCTAATTTGAGTAACTTCATACTGGATCTCTCAGTACCACCACTAAAGAAAAATAATAATGACGTTTAAAAATATGCTGCCTGCCGGGTGGAGCCTCGCTTCTGCACCAATCAAAATTCAGTCAGAGCAGGTTACTGCATGCCCCGCCCCCTCGACATCATAGCCCACCCCCTTTGACTTCACGGCCACCCGTTTGAGACCCAATCCATATAGAGACCCGATACGAGACCCGTTCTCCAGTCCAGAGAGGAGTGATCTGAATTGAATTTGGGTGCGTACCAATTCATTCATGTTGGTACTCATTACAGCTATCTGTCTATAGCTACAGAACCCCACTGTGTTTAACAGTGCAGACTGATGCTCAGCAGTTTTCTCAGATTCTGTCCATGAAGGACTTGAAAATGGCAGAGTGTTTCTGTTCTAAGAGACGCAGTGATGAGCATCGGTCCCAGTTTGAAGTGATTACAGTGTTTCAGTGCGTAATCAGAGTGCCCTCTAGGGAGACGCCTACAAATGGTCTGCCTGTGTAAACACTTTTTCTGTCACAGCGATCACAGAAAACTCAGCGTGACCAGATCTAATTGGTCAGTGCACTCAGCACATCTTAGCGTATAAATAAACAACCTTGTGACTAGAGCAGTGGTTACTAAACCTCCTCCTGGAGAACCAGCCTGCTTCAGTCATCCAGTCTTCCTCCTTAATGTTCTAGACATATTCTGCAAGATTTATTTAAAAAAGTGTATAGCTTAGTAGTAGAGCTTAAAGACTTGTATTCAAAAATTCAAAAATATGTTAGTGTGCATATATACATGTGTTAAATAATTTAATTAATTCAAAAGTAGTTTATGGCACACTTTTATTTTTAAAGTACAATATAAGTGCAATAACACTTGTTTTACACTTTAAACTAATAAGGAATTTTTTTAACAGCAGTGTCCCCTTAATGCAGTTACACAGTTACAGAGCATGGGGGTGGGTGGGGAGGGGCATTATAGCAGTTTTAAAGGGGGACCAGCTTCGTCTGAAAATCCAAGTATCTGAATGCAGTGTCATTACAGTCCCTGTTGGTGTAATGGTCCGGTGTCCCATTATTTGTGTCCATATAATGCGGTAAAAGTAATGGGATGCCTGACCCCCGAAAACCAGCTGAGGCGCAGAGCTGCGTGCACAAAAAGACACCAACCTTTCAAAATAAAACAGATTTTTTAAAAAAAACTTGCGTAAATGCGCAGGTTTTTAAGTTAATTAATTATTTAAAACAGTCACACATTAATATCAGTTTAGTGTTTAGTAGCTACTTCAGAAAACACCTGAACATTCAGTAGCTTGTCCTGTCAACAGACAGACAAAAATACAGTAAATTCTGTAACATTTCACACAGAAAACATCGTCAGCTCGGCCTGAAAACCTCTCCACACATCAGACTGACTTGCTGAAGTGTTACAGTGGTTAAATGAAGCTGTACATTGAAAACACGAATTTACATATTTATAATTACAGCATATATAATATGTTATTATAACTTTTTATTCTGTAGTATAATCTGCCATGACCTTTAAATCAGAGTGTAGCTGTGTACAAGAAGCCTTGGGCAGTGTTTGACTGAATATGCTCTCATACTTCATTAATGCTGCTTCTGCTGATGTTTCAGGTCTCTGTAAGTCTTCCAGTAGACAGGTATGTTATTAAACCGTGATTACTTTTTTTGTCACTACATCCTGCTTCACCCCAGGCTCCTGTAAGGAAAGCTTTGTGTGTTCTGCTGCATGCCGCACGTGCTGTACCGTCAGGCCTCAGCGTGGCGTGGAGCTGGTATTGTGGCAGTCAGTTGTGTCATTGCAGCGGAAACATTTCTTGTGTCTTTAACCCCATAACAGCACAATTACCCTTATACATGCCGCCACTGGCCACTTTATCAGAAACCCTTACGCTGAAGCCCCACCTTGCTGCACAGTTTGTTTTAGTCAGTGGTTCATAAAGGTAGGGGTTTCCAATAAAGTGGCCCAGGGAGTGGAAGCATAAGGCAGGCGTTTTTAATTAAACGATCAGTACGGCATATATTGATGTGGCATGTTTGTATATGAACAAATAGTCCTGATGTGATACTTCTGCTCAGTAAATTCATACAGTGACGACCGCTAATGCATGTGACATAACCGGCATTAATCTCTTGCATTGCTTGTTGTTAAAAAAGGCATAAACTCTGACCTCACAGTGATCGAATTAACTGTGGTTCAGTAGGATCACAACAACTAATGCCACATTATTTTTAAAAAATACATGAAAATGGACAATGCACACAAAAAAAATACACCATGCTTATCATTTTACAGAAGTATCTAGGAATGTCTCTGAGCAAAAAATGAGTGTGAACTGTATTATAAGCACAAATGCACCTCAGTGGAATGCATTTATACACCCCTAGTTCTGATGTGTGCATGTGTTTATGACACATCAGTAAATCATTCCCATCATGTGATGTGACACTTTTTAGAGGGAGCTGTTGAGCTTCAGCCTAACCTTCAGCTTTTTGTTGTGGACATGGAACAGGCTATTAAAACTACCTGCCTAAAACTACCTGCCTTGTGTAGATCCCCCTAGTGCTGGCAAAACTGATTTGCTGAGGCCTCAAACCGTCCATTGGGTTTATTGTGGCAGGACTCTTTATCCAACTGTCGAAACTGAACTTTTGCCATGAAGTGTACTTGGTCTGCAACAATGTTTAGGTGTACAATACAATTACAACACAATAACGTACACATGAGGATGTGCATTATTGTGTTGTAACTGATATTATTATAACTGATTGTAATTAATTATAACGACCCAGAATCGGTTCGGTTCACACAAATTCAGTTAATCACAAAGTCATAAGTAAGTGCTGCCTCAATCTCAGTGTAACTGCATCCAGAAACCGAACAGTGGATCTGTGTGTTGACCTTCTTGTTCTCAACCTTAATCTGAACTCAATCTCCCGAATTAATGCTAATTAATGCAGCAGGTGGTGCTGCAGATTTACCGACTTTTCCTTAGATCCGTCAGTGGATTTTAGGAGAGACTACAAAGACAGAGTGTGAGAGGCAAGAGAGAGAGAGAGAGAGAGAGACAGACAGAGAGAGAGAGAGACAGAGAGAGAGACAGAGAGTGAAATGTCAGTGTGAACAGATTGAAAAGGACCGAAGTAGAGACAGTGAGAGGCGTAGAAGAGAAAGAGTATAGGACAGAAAAAAGAAGCAGAGAAAGAGAGAGAGAGAGAAACAATAAGTGATGTAGCAAAATGAAGACAATGTAAGAAAAGCAGAGATGGAGACACAAAAATAGAGGGAGAGGGAGGGATAATGAAGGAGGAGGGGGCAGAGAAAGACAAAGTGAGAGAAAAATGATGATATTGGGATAACGTAGAAAGAGAGAGATGAAAAGCAGGTATAGAAAGGGAGAAAAGTGAGTATAGAGAGAAAACAAGACAAGACAGAGGAACAAAGCAGGATCATAGAGAGAAGCAGAGATAAAGAGAACTGGACTTTAACCTGTAGACTGATTAACCTGTTCAGAGTTACATCAAAGGAATAGGAATAGACTGTTGGCACTTCTCATTTTTTCCAGTTTCCCCTTTTATTTTAAGTGAAGTTGATAGTCAGTGTTTTATTCATTTATTCTGCAATGATGGAAATTAATTGCACTGACTAGCATGTCTGTAACTGCATAACTAAATCACCACACACTTGCCTGTAGGTTTTTATCAATGAACAGTCTAAAGATCCAAAACCATCATTCTGTTCACTACCATCTGCATTACCATCTGTAGGACAAACAATGCAAGTTTCTTCTATGAAGGAAAATGGTCTTCATTAAAAAACGCTAGCTTGCTTGTTACCTTGTAGATTTTTCCTTTTTTTTTTTTTTTTCATTTTTATTTGGGCAAAAAATCAGACTTACCCCAAATTTTGCTTCTTTAGTTTGGCACTGACACCTTGAGTTTAACACTGCTTTAAAACTCTACATTCATCCAAATACCTTCCATAAATACATCGCCAAACTTCCCCTGACTTGCAACACCTGCATCCCGATCTTGATTAAGGTGGCATACACTTGCAGGTGTGGTTTTAAGATGCAGCATGACTGACCGTGAGCTAATGTGAGCTTAATGTTTTCTAAAAAGGCTGCAGGATTCTTTTCATTTTTATAGCTCGCAGTAAGACATACCGTGTACTAAGCCACATCCTCAAGTCTGTGGCACCTTGATGAAGAACTGGAAGCTGAGATAAGCTTTGGGGATATATTTTGGAAACGATTTGGGTTACTTGTTTGGGCTGCAAATCTTTCTCGGTTGATCGACTACATCTGGGCTGCGTGGAGTTGGATAAATGTAGGGATGCGCCGATTGATCGGGCAGTGATCGGAAACGGCCGATTTTTGGCCTGATCGGTGTTCGGCTGATCACTCACACATATTGCCGATTTCAAGCCGATCTTTTTTTGGGGGGTTTATTTATTTGTTTATGTATTACATTTAGTTATGGAAAAAAAGCTTTATATTAAAGAAAATTAGATTTTTGTTTGTGTTTGCTGTAGGGTTGCCACTATCATACGTCACTATTATAAAAGTAACCAGTAAACAGGGAAAGTAACTCCCACGTTACATTAAAAAAGTT
>JBBPDE010200932.1:2842-16150 GCA_037974605.1 Nannopetersius ansorgii
TTAAAACCAAGGTTTTTGCATTAATATTACGAATTACAATCTTACAAATTGAAATAAAACAAAAAAGAACACAAACAAATAGCTTATATTGGTGGGACCGAGGAGGAATCTGAAACCACACCTGTGTTCTCCTCACCAGCTCACACAGTATCTACTACTTTACAAACTAAGCATGTTTGTTTGTATTTATTCTAATATTAACTCTGATGGCAGAAAGGCTTCATCACACACTGAGAAAAATGGATTTAAACAATTTGTGGAGGTGTCTAAGACTGCACAGTACTTTATCTCCGAGAGTGCATTTTTCTTGTTTTCTTATACCATTGAGAGGTGTTTTAGGATCTACTGGAACATAAGGTGCTAAATTTGGTGGTGGTGGTGTGGGGGGGGGGGGGGGTTATGGCTGCAGTGGTTTGTGTTCCACGCCTGATGTTCATTTGTTGATGGGCTTGAATTGGTGGAGGAGGGGTCCAGTACACTCCAACATTTATTTGATGTGACACTATTTTTCATCATTACACACACCTCATGCTTTTACTTTTCTCCTCTCTATTAATTATTAATAATGTCGCTTCACATTTTATAGTTTCACCTTAAATTTGTGCAGCTGTAACACTGCAGCAGTGCACAACACTGCTATTGCTGCACCATTTAAGGCAGAAAAGAAAATTCAGGGTCATGACTGAAGGGCAGCAATGCAGAAGATTGGCAGATTAAAATAAAAGTCTATGATACGAGTCCAAGAAAAATAGTTGAGATCTATCATTTCTTTGATGCACTAAAGGAATCAACAGCCTTGCCCAAATTGTGGGCACTCTTAATGCTTAACCATCAAGGACAAAAGGTTTGGACATTACTCAGCGTCAGACTCAGGACATTTTTCATCTGTACAATTTGTTTTGAAGTTGGAGGTGAGTTTTGAAAGCGTTTGGCATCACGTCTCCAAGAAACATCCAGGGCTATTGGCTATTTTATCAAATATTATTTTTGAGATGCTATTGATAAACCAAATCCCAGATATCCCAGACCTAACAACGCGCCTGGTCAAACTAATTATCTAACCTGTCGATTCCTCCTCACAGAAGTTAGTCAGTTTTCTTGCAAGCTACCTAAGCTAGCAAGAAAACTTACTGTACTGTTAGGTAAAAGTTTAACACAAATTGTGATGCTGGATAGCTGCTGCTAGCTAATATGGTGGCAATAAAGCGGACCTCATCTCTAACCTCTACCTAAACATTTGATTTTAGAAATGATTCACAGTAGCTAACACAAAGAGTAGCTAACTCTAACCTTAACTGTTAGCTAGCCCGCTAGTTGCTTAACATTGGGTCAAGCTGAGGATTGTTTGGACTGCAGCTGGATATTTTAAATCTTTCCTCCAAAAGGTCATCAATTAAAGTCTAAACCCTGAATAACTCTCTTTTATAACAAATAATAAATCTTATTAAAAAACATCCCAAAGAATTCCTGAATCAGAAACCAGCATCTCCACTTCAAAGAGCTCCATTTCCTTTCTCTGCAAGATAATACAAATCCGCATAGTTTAATAAGCACATCAGTCAGAGCACGTACTCCACATGCATTTGATTTTACACGGAAAATGAATTTCTATATGTTCTATTTAAACAAAATAAAGTGCTCATGCCTCTTCAGTGGATCCCATCTTCACTGGGGATTCAAAAGTGGGGGTGGGGGTCTGAGGACTGGAGGAACAGGAAAAAGCTTTTCTGCATGCTTTAGATTAAATCATAATGCACACTTAGGAGGATTCTGCATGTTATTTCTTTTTTCATCATTCCCATTGTCATTATCCTGCATCACTCACTCCCACTGTGTTCCTTAGTTGATGAACAGAAATGGACAAATTATCGTTTCATTGGCATTTTAGAAAAGCAACACTCAAAAAAAACAGGTAATTATTCCTGCACCAGGATCTGTCCACAGTAATTGGTGGAGAAAAATGTGAAGGGGGCAATTACTTACGAAGCTCAGTGTGGCAATCAATGTCATGTTCCTTTTCCATCAAAGGAGAGAACGAAGAGCACTTTGCAGCAAGTGCCCATCATTTAATGGAGCCCTGTGCTGCTCCAATACCCTTGAAGACAATGATGGGCTCAAGAAAAACAGTAAAATGTAGGTTCCTCCAGATTTAGATGTTCAATAATAAATGTCTTCAACACTAATGAAAATGTTACAGCCTGCAAAATAAAACCAGAGCCATCACTAATGACTCTTTCTTCAGAATAGTGCCATGAACAGCTGCCACAGACCAGCTTTAAAGCAGATAATTTAATAGTTACGATGTAAATACAGACATTCAGAGTTTGGTATAAAATACTCAATTTTTTATAATCCATACTTAGCCAAAATAGTTTTCAGTGGTGGTGAATGGAACCAGACAAGATAAGAATACCTCAAAATAAAGGCTCTCTCATGGAAAGTTATTAAGTTAAATGGTTATGAATATGCTCCCTGATCCATGAGCCAATGTTTTGAGAACATTTTGTATGGAACATATTTTTTTTAAATGTCTTTGTGGCGAGACAAAACATGGCTGACATTGTGAGGCAAATACATCTTTTTCAGATCTGCCACTATTTTACCATCATTAAAATTACAAATAAAATGCAATAGTAAATAAAATGGCTATTTTCACACTGTAAACAGTGTCATCGCCTGTTATCATCTCAGTAAAGATCTGAGCCTGCAATGAATTGCTTCACATCAACCCACTCTGGAAGACTTAGTTTAATTATTCAGAAATAAAAAAAAACTGAGAAAGGAGAAAATAGTATTTAACAGGCATTGTCCTCCTTTCACTTTCTCTTAAATAAATATCCACACTTTATTAACATGTTTGGAATGGACATCCCTATTCATGTATGTGAAAGAGCCAATGAAAGAAAAACCTTCAGCAGATCACGAGCCACCATTTGTCCTCTGCCATTTGGCAGAATTTGCCCAGGGTTTAAATAACCAACCTGAAATTAAAATACACAGTACATCATGTCCTTGGTCAAATTAAGCACAATCATTCCAAGGACAAAAATTGTGTTTCTTATTTTTTAAAGGCGTGACTGCCCACCTAAAAGCACATTTAGCTAGTTAGTATTGTTACTTTAGAATAATATGACTGAAGTAAAAGTAAAAAGTAGTCGTCCAAATAATGACTTGAGTAAGAATATGAAAGTATTTAGTGAAAAAACTACTCAAGTACTGAGTAACTTCTGATTTATTGTTTCAATAATCAGAGCATGAATGTAAACAAATAGACAAAAACATAAAAAAAAGCAATAGGCAAATTATTTAACTAAAACAATAATAATTTCATTTACATTAACTAAAACAATTACATTTTTTAAAATATGAAAAATAGCATAACATAAAATATGAATTAACATAAGTTAAGGCAAATTCAACCACAAGAAATGGTAATAACCTCATAACTTCTTTTGTTTTAGCTTGTGAAACAGCAGGTATCTGCAGAGAAAGACAGGTCGACGGCCGTGCACCAGACAGGATTGCCAGTCTGCCCCTGCCTGGCGACATGTTTAGGCAGACACACCTATAACAGTGCATGACTCTGTGAGGTAAACATTGAGTGAATGTGAGGCCAGGGGTGTTCTGCCTTTTCTGATTCCGATTCGAGACGTTGTTTCCGCCAGTATTTTCTGCTCTCAGTCACTTTGCTTCTGTGTGAGGCCTCAGAGATTTTGTGGGTGGTCATGTGACAGCCTGGTTCCATTTGATTGGTGAAACAGAGTCAAACGTTGTTGGTGAAAGTAAAAATTCGATCAAACATCAACACACCACAGCACACAGTGTGAATAGCACAAAAAACTTCCTCTGCATTTAATCCATTCACTAAGTGAAGCAGGGGGCAGCCAGGAACACGACGCCCGGGGAGCAGTGTGTGGGGACGGTACCTTGCTGAAGAGTCCTGCAAATGTGCTTAGCGGTCTTGGGTATAAAACCCACAACTTTCTGATCATAGGGCTTGGCCTAACCAATAGGCTACCAGCTGCCCCAGGGGCTACGTTTGATTGGCGAAAAAGAGTCATGTGACAGAGTCTGACAAAACAAAACAAAACAAACCACTATGTGCTGAATAACATGAATAAAACAAAAAACAAATATACTCAAGTAAAAGTAACAAGTATGGGGCGTTATAACTACTCTTACTAGAACAGTTTATGTAAAAAGTTACTTAAGTAAATATAACAAAGTAAATGTAGCGTGTTACTACCTACCTCTGGTTATATTGGACAAATTCATCTTAATTATAACATCATTGTTCTTCTTTTACAGATTAAACACAAGAATAACAAAAAAAACTTGCTAACACTTTGCCTTGCTGAGTAATAAATCTACACAATAGAATAATGCTTTTAACAAAAATGGAAAGTACAGAAAACACATAATCAGAATTTTGTAATCTGTCATTTTTTATTTCAGTCATCTCTTCTGATCTGCTTATCCTAACCAGGGATGATGGCTGGATCTCATCCCAACACTGAAAAGACAAAAGCAGGAGAAACACCATGGACAGGTCACCAGTCCATCACTGGGTAAACACATAAGCAAACACACTCACACACATACAATCACACCTAGAGGCAATTTAACATCTCTGGTCCACCTCACACATCTCCAGTCATTAAAACACTGAACTTGCTACCTGCCTGTATCTAATCCGCTATGTGTTATTTATGTCTAAATACATCCACAGCAAACCGCACACCACACTTTACAGCACATGGTCCATTCTGTATGTTTGCACACTTCAGATCTTGTCTTAGTTTTAGTCTCATAGACATTTCAGGAGTACATTTAACTACATGTTGTATAAGTGTGGATGCGTCAAATAAAGAATCTTAAATAAAGAATCTTGAATACTGAATCTTGTGGGTAGAAACGAGAGCTCCCACCGAGAGCTCCCACATGGACACAGGGAGAACATGTAAACTCCACACAGAAAGGGGCATCCTGACCAAAAATAAAACTATGAGAAATAATTTCCATCAAATTCAGTGAAATTGAATTATAATAATAAGTTTAATTGTACAGTGCCTTTCCAAAGCTCAAGGACGCTGAACAATAACATTAACAATCGATCGATATCAATATCAACATTTCACACATTATTGGACATAAGGCATTTGCCTGGTCCGACGACAAGTGGTAGCAGTTGCAGACCACACAGAAATACAAACATTCAAAACTTCATGCATCTAGTACAGCAGTATAACAGAGTATACAGTAAATACACAATATACCAGAGAAATTAGGAAAAAAAAATCTTATCCCATGTTATTATCTGCCTGAATGCTCTACTTCTCTTGGAATTTGTTATTTGATTACATTCAGGGCTGCAGCACAACATACAGTAATCCCCGCGGTGTTACATTCCAAGAGTATCTGTGTATAGTAAAAAAAACACGTTGTTGTGTTTTGGTAAAAAAAAAAAAAAAAATTTGTTATAGTGTAAACTTTAAATATGTCCTCATATATAACTGTTTAATGCATTACCCTTGAAGAAAATGTAAAGGTAAACCCGCATTCGCCTCTTTTTAAATTTAAATTCCCTGCCAAGAAATGCAACTCGGAAGGTTGTGGGACAAAAGTATTGGGACACGGCGGCGAGGTGAACGGTTTTCTGGAAATAACCCCTGATCTACTCGGGCTAAAAATACAATGAGGACTTGTTGGAAAGGTCTCCTGAAGATCTATAGAACTGTGGAGTCTCAGTGCGTTCCTCGCTGAGATATGCAACTCAGAAGGTCACGTCACAAAAGTATTGAGACACCACGGCGAGGTGAATAGGTCCACTTGTTTGAAAACATACAGAAAATATATTTATTGCCACAAAAAAGCAAATAAAGACGGAGGATATTTGCAGTTTCTGTGTTATTGTGGGGATTTCCACATAAAACTACGAGTTTTCAAAAAAAATCTGCATGTGACTGAATCCGCAGCTCCTGATCCACGTAAAACTGGGAGTTTACTGTAATCCCATTTTAAGTTTAAAAAAAGGACTGATGTGTGTAAAGATTGTTGTTAGTGTTATTTTTCTTTTGGTGTTATAAAAGGGAAAATATTAGTGTTATTTTTGCTTTTATTGGTGGAAATTGTAACTAGCATTGTGTATTTTGTATTACAAATCAAGCATATTCCACTGTTGCTATAGCTTTCAAATTGACATTCACTTCTAGCAGCCATAAGTTTGATATGACAAAACAAAGAAATGTGTGGTGAAATCTGTATTTTAACATTTTATGATCAGAAGTGACTACATAAATTACTTTGATGAATGAAGGGCCGGCGTTTTTACTACAGATCATAACTTTTACTAAAAAAATACGGGCATTTACATAAAAACGGGTTTCGAACTACAAACAAGCCAAAAGAACAGATTTAGCAAAGACACCTGCTTGGCACAGTGTGTGTGGGATCATATTCCTCTGATACACATTTATCTGCTTTTCTCTTCTCTGGGGCTGACTTTGATATGGTGTTGTCTTGGTTTAGAATACCGCTGGACTGGCCTTTCCAGAAGTAACCATAAATCTTCTCTTGCTGCCTTTGCCATGAAGGCACACATGCTCACATCCATTCCCTCACCGGTGCACACTCATGCAAGCAAACATTACGCTCAGAGCACATGTGACCGACACTGACAGGCTCTTTTGGCCTTTCAGTCTAGAAGGACTATAATCTAAGGCTCTACTTTCAATTAGAACCCCCTTTCATCTGCAGACTCTACAGTAACAGTTGTCCTTGAAGAGTCCTCGACAAAGACCCTGGCAGCCTCAACACGTTCCCAGCTGCCGTGTGACCTGTGATGGTGTCTGGATGCTGTGTGTAAACTGTGTACAGCTGACCTTAGCGAGTGGAGACCACACATGAAGGTGGAACACAGTTAATCCCGCCCACTTGCGTCACTTACTTATTTTCATACATCAGAAGAAAACAATGTTCATGTCCAAGCTCTGAAAATACATAATTTCCAAGAACGAACAGAAGAACCTAATGACAAACATCTACATTTTTTATTTTAATTGTTACATAATTTTAAAGCTGTACGTTACAGTTGGTCAATATTAAAATACATATAAGGGATGTAACAGTACAGTCAAAAGTGAAAAACAATTTTTTTTACTGTGCATATTGATTTGTTTGATTTAAAACAATTTGTCTTTTTTGTTTTCTTATTCCTCAGAGTTCAAGAGTGTAATTAGATTTTAAAAAATACTGTATTAATTTATGGCCCAATTTACTAAGATAACAGGATGATGGCGTGGGGGTGTGGTATGATTGGACTGGGCTGTTGATTGGCACTGATTTACTGTAATGACTGGCAGATAGACGGCTAAGTTTAATTACAGGAAACATATTCGAGGGCATATTCCGTGCAAAGCCAAGATCAGGCCAACAGGTATAACAAAGACAATCTAACGCTTTGTTCCAAAACTATTCTAAATCACATAAGAGAATCTGAGTGATAAGGGTGAGGCTGAGTGATCCACAGTAGGCAAAAGCAAATGTCAAAAACCAGAAACAGGAGTATCTTAGGCAGGGCTGAAGACAGAAGTAAAAAATAAACCTTTTTAAAGTTCTAGCCTGACAAAGGCACTCGGTACACTACAGAAGACAATACTTGTCTCCTACTTGTTCTCTTTCTTGACACAGTTCTTAAGTAGAGCTTGAAACAGAATCTAGTAGCCCTGTCATGGATATTGCAGTTGCAATATCATAGCATTGATATGTTGAACTACTCCGAAAGGTGCATTATATTTCAGTCAAAGTTTCCCGTTTGTCAATTACCAGTTACATCTCAAGTCGACAGCCACACATTTTGGCAGAGCCTGTAATGGTCCTAGGCATCAGTAGCAGTCAGCTTGGTGTTTCTGGCTGGCCACTGTTCTTAAAATCCACTCAAATCCTCCACTGTTCTTAAAAGCTGGATACTGCACCTGATCTTCACTGTAGGGAATTCTCCTCCAGTAGGAATGAAGACTGGTGCCCTAAAATGGAGACAGGTCAGTAGTGGAGTGATACTGTGAATTATGAGCCAATTATGAGCCATTACACCCAAACAATATGCCTATTGTTGTTTCAGACTACAACATGAGCATAGCATGTGTCTGATCTCCTGATTAAGCCCCTCAGTCTAGTCATTTGTTTGCAGGTGATATTCAGAATGTACTGCAGGTTCAGAATGTACTCCAGCTTTCTGCAAAACAAGTTCAAAACATGTAAATTGCACATGCAGTCTTCTGTCAGACACAATCTCCTGAGGAAGTCCATTGAGCTTAAAAACAATTCAGCCATTTCTATTGATGAAGGTCATTCCTTTAAAGGAATGAGGTGACGTGCTTTAGAAAAGTGGTCTATTACAACACCCAAGGAGGAAAGGAAATTGGTGAGAAAAAGTCGGAAGCAGTATGTGACCATGGTCTTTTTCGAATGGACAGTGGATGTAAATTTTCTCCTGGTTGACTGGAACCATGATACACTGTGGACTGACAATCGAAATAGGTGTTTCAATGTCTTTGAAGTCAGCTTTGAAGTTTTTGAAGCAAAGTCAAATTAATCATTGCAAGAAACATAGACCACCTTGCCTGCCTTGGGTTCAGTCTTTTAGCTGCCTTCAAATATTCCAATTTTTTGTGATCTGTAAGTATCAAAAAGAATACTTAGCTGCTACTATCCAATGCCTCCACTCATGTAATGTAAACCTGATAGCCAACAATTCCTGATGGTTACACTCTCCGACAGCAAATTTCTTGCACCAGTAAGCATATGGGCGTTAGTACACTTCAACCTCCAGGAGGCATGCTTGAGAAGAGTCATGATCAGTGTCACTACGGTACAGACATTTCCAAAATAAAGTTTTGCTATAAAAACCTAGGTAGTAACATCCTCAGGGGAAATTTCAACAGCTTGATGTAGATTTGGACTGTCGAGTGACATGGCACAAACTGGACTGTTTAGGCAAATTTCCAAACTCCACATTTCTGCATTTCTCTCCTAGCCCAATTGACATGGAGACCGTGCAGTAAAAACCAGGGATGACATAATATGATTGGGGTTTTGGACAATATGTGACTAAAAGTTATATATGCTCCTCAAAAAAACATTCCTATGCACATGTGTATTTTATCTATGACCCTTTCCACAATTGTTTGGCCATTGGTGGAGGAAGTATATTTCTTTAACAGAATTTCTAACATTTTCAAGAATATTTTATTGATAAAATTTCCCATGGAACCTGACTGGATTTTACTATAAACAGTTATCTGTGTACTCACCACATGTTCAGACCCTGATCTGTATTTAGGATGTGATGGACATTTACGGTGTGGATGATCTGGTGCATTACAATAAAAGCACAGTTGGTAAACCATTCTCCTTCTTTCCTGGCTTTGCTGTGGACCTCCATTTTGCATTGGTTCACCATGATTTAGTGGACCCGACACTTCTGTGATACATGGGACTGCTGCAGTTTATCTAACTGAATTGAAAGTCTGATGGTTAGATCTAGGGATAAATCTTCATCACCGCATGCCAGTACCACCTTTAAGGTATCAAAGGTACATGGTTTTGAACTGGTTTGTTAAAACCACTTGCGACTGTGAGAACAAATTCCGCCACTGTGTGATTTCTTTGATTACAATGGGCCACTCTTTACCAAGCTTATTTCCTGGAAATGGGACATTCAAACACTTCTTGAAATGCCTTAATGGTCTATCAACCTCAAACCAGTGTAGTTTTGATTCCATGTTGCCATACCCTGCTGTGAGTAATTCTTTTCCTGTTTTCATAGGAAAAAGTATTTTCCTAACAAATTAAATAAAGTGTACATTGTAATAGAAAGCCTTGGCATTAGTCACCGTGAAAATATTCTGAGACAGGAACAAGAGAGAATTGTTAATCCCCTCTTTTGTTAACTTGCTGAGTAATGCTTGATTCTTAACTGCCCAAGGATGGCTGGCTGAGAGATGCCTTTCTGTTGTTTCTATGAATATTATAACTTCTCTCCTATCTGGGCAAATTCTCAAGCTATTAAGGACTAGAAGTCTAAAAGTTAAATGAATATATTACAGGTTTTGGTTAAAGTCGCTCTTGGTCTGCTCATATCAAGTCTTGCAACAGATCTTTCCACAAAATCTTGAGAATGAATTTTGATTCACAGTTACATATTTAATAAATGTAAAGAAAATGGTTCCTAACTGTTTTAGTTAAAAAATATAGCTAAAACTGGATGTGTTTTGTCCTGATACAGAGATTTTTTACATTTTTGTAAAGGAACTGTCCTTCAGCTTCATGCTGCTATTTGGGTTTTTAGAAAGTCTAGATACATGGAGGACATGAGTGTAACTGAGTGTTCTCTTCTCTTCACTGCCATTGAGTTGATTTCAAACTGCTGGTGGTCACCTATCAGGCCACACATGGCGAGGCTCCTGAATCTTTGTGAACTCTAATCTTCTTATACAACTGTCAGGTCTTTTAGGTCTTTAGATCTTTTAACCAGAGGAGAGATCTAAGTGCTAAAATCTTTATGAAGAAATAATACAAGAAGTTAGATAGTGTATTGGGAGAGGAGATACTCTGTGAACTGATTGGTCTTCAGGAGGTTTTCGAAGCTAGAGAGGGTTTCTTGTTGGCTTAGGTAGCATATTCCGCCAGTGGGGAACCACAAATGAGACCAGTCTGGACTGAGTTTGCCTTGTGTATAGGAATGGCAGAGGAATGTTCTTGGAGGAGAGGAGGGAGCGAGTAGGAACATAATTCTGAATTATTTAATTAAGGTATTTGATGCAGACCTTGTTGTCACTCTAAAGGCAAACGTTAGTGACTTGAACTTTATTTAGACAGCCATGGGTAGCCAATGTAGGTCAATCAACAGGGGGCTGATATGCAACCTTTGGGGTTGGTTGAAGACCAGTCGAGCTGCTGCTTTCTTAACAGATGCAGTGTGGTCAGACACTTAGGTTTCTCACCATGTTGCATAGGGTGAGGAGTGACAGGACAATTTTTTACATAGATATAAAAGGTCTGTCTTGGGATAGTTCAACTGTAGGTGGTGATCATTCATCCAGATAGACCAACTGAGACGTGTGGTAACATGGTGTGGTCAGTTGGTGGGAGGACAGGTATGACTCAGTATTGTCAGCAGAGCAGTGGTCTAAATTGCAAAGAGTAGTGTGCTTAGTGCTGAGCCTTGGGGGACGCTGAGTAGATATAATGGGACAAGGTTTGGCCATGTGTGAATTGGTGACTGATAAATGAAAAGGCAAATACCTCTGCTGAGAGGTCTGTGTCTAGCAGAGATGGAGGAGGAGACAGCAATGTTTTGGAGGCAGAGAATAGATTTAGTTCAGCAAACCCATTTCCATGGCTCCATTAGAGTTGATTCTGGGAGGAAGGCTGTGGAACATGGATTTGAGTCATAGGTGAATCTACGCTTGTGCTCATCCTCATCCCCCGGTGATGTGCTACATACAGCGGATGCATACTGATAGTGACGCATGTCAGAATTCTGTTTGTGCACTTTTGTTTTAGGTCATCATGGGTCATTGTAAATAAAATCAATATGAACAGAAATGTAAGATCATCCCACAGTTTCTTCTCCCACTCTGCCTTTTCTTTTATTTCAATTAACTAACAATTGCTGTTACCCATTAGAACTAGAGTGAACAAAGACTGTTACTGCTCTCATAATGGTAATGCTGGATAATTTAAGTAAAGGAAAACTAATTAACAAAGCTATGATTAATTGATGAGTGATAATAACAATACAGACCACCCACAACTGCATTATCAGAAAATTGCTATTCATGCAGTGTATTCAATTATTATTTTTGAACTAATGTGAAACACTACACAGAGTACAATAAAATAGTGGTCTCTTATTTTAGCTTTAAACAAATGCTTCTTTAAAGTCATGGTTATAAAAGGAGGGTTTGTGTTATAAAGCCAAGGCGGATTCAAAATAAGGAGTCTCCATGTTTTTTTATTTTCTGAGCCATTGTTCCATAAACTATGAGTCAATATTCTCTGCTCATCACTGCAGTGTTGGGCAACATGAAAAAATATAGTTTTACAGTTCAGAACTGTATATATGATTAGTACCACTTTATTCTGGTTTTCTGAATTAATGTGTACAAAAAAGCCCCAGCAGCACCACATTTTAAAATAATCTTCATAAATTAAGAGAAGAATTCCAGTCCTTAAAGTCTGCACTAAATACAAATAACCATCTGTATGTTATGAGCCAGTTCTTTAAATAGCCAGTTTTCACAATACACTCAGAGAAGCATAAAAACAAATAATGGCATGATTAATCACAATAATGATAAAATCAAGTTGTAGGCAAGCACTTAAATACTGATTCATTCAGCTTTTTATACAGCACATTTTACGGCAGACATTGTCATAAAGCAGCTTTACAGAATCAGGGTCTGAGCCTCTAGTGAGTGAGCCAAGGGCAACAGAGGCAAGAAAACATATGTGATCATGTGAGGGGAGTGGATGACAGAACCAGCATCTAGTTCACATCAAGTCTCTGTGTTCATTTACTCCCATATATTTTTTTAAATAAAGAATTGTACTCTTAGTAATGTGTTGATATTATTGATTTATTCATTCATTTTCTGTAATGGCTTTATCCTTTTAGAGGCTGATATTAATTTCCAGTTAAAGTCCCCAACTTTACCAGGAAAATTATTCCAAAGCTAGGAGACTTTATATGAAAAGGTGGATCCCCCTGCTGTAGCTTCCATAATTCTGAGAGCTAGCAAACAGGACAGGGTCAGTCTGGAGGTAATAAAGGCATGTACAAATTTTTCTGCATCTTGTGAGGAAAGTGTGTTTCTTAGCTTATCAATGGTCCGAAGGCGAAGAACTTTAAAGTGGCTCAAATCTAAGATTTTGTTTTCACCTGTGGCAAAGATTCCTTTTGTGAAAAGTGGAAATGGGAGATTTTCAACTCCCTCAAGCGTTCCACATTTCACTGATAAGTGAAACATGTTCCACGCATTTTAATTCCAGCACTGCTCTTAACATTCATTCATTTAATTCCGGCCGAATTCTGTAGTAGACATTCGATGGGCACTGCACTATCCCATAAGGCAGTGGGAGAGGTGACGGCATATTCGAAAAATGGCGGAAAACGGAGACACGGTTCTTTTCAAGTGTAAGTACCTTAAAGAAAACGTTAAATTATATGTTCATTGTGGTTAAATTACACTTGTGAGAAAATGCCCTCTGTAAAGATAAAAAATAATGCGCTGCTATGACGACACA
>JBBPDE010200971.1:0-16144 GCA_037974605.1 Nannopetersius ansorgii
ACACACACACACACACACACACACACACACACACACACACACACACACACACACACACACACACACACACAGGATGAGGAAATGCTGGAATGGAATCTATTGTCTATGGCCATGGTCACTGCAACATTGTTTATGGAGCAGATCTTGTCCTTACCTTGTCACTGTTCTGGTACTTGTCCCACTTTTTTACCATCTTAAGCCACTTATTCACCCTTTCAATCTCCTGAAGTTTATGCTGAGGGCAAAGAATGAGAAAAGTGAAAATGCTTTAAGATGTGGTCAACGAATCACAAATTTCTCTTGCGCTACACAGATTTACCAGATATAGTAATGCTAGTAACCAAGTGATCAAGCACATGGCACGATTCTTCAGTTCCAGTCCTGAGGGACGGCTGTCCAGCACAGTTCGGTGCTCTCCCTGCACAAACACCTTCGCTAAAACTGACAATTACCAGATGCCCTGATCCAGGTGTACTGGAGCACCAAACTGAGCTGGACACAAGGACCAGAATAGAAGATGTCTGGATTGTTTCCAGATAGTACATTAAAGGAGTCACAGCCTGGGGTTTTCTTTCATTTTAAATTTTCCCTTACAAACAGAAACTGTGCTTAACAATGTGCAATTCATTTTCAGAAGACAATTTTCTCTTTACCATTTAGAATTAAACAGGTTGTTTTTGTTACTGTGTAATTAAGACTGATCTATGTCGAAGACTTGGCTGCCCTGTGTTATTCATGGTAGTCAAAGTTAAACTGCTGTAAGCTTCTTTGATTATATGCATGTGTGAGTATTCTTTATTACATGGGTGTACATTGTGGGACACAATGGGAAACATATTATGAATTTGATGATGCAGGTAGGAGGTAAAGGGCAGTTATACTGACCTTCTCCTCCACTGCACTCGGTGTGGGCAACTCCTTCTCGCTGGGGAGAAAAGAAGAACAGTTACGAAACTACACTCAAATTGCAATAACAACTATAGCTCTACTGGTCCAAAGAGTTAAGATAACATTGGCAATCAGCATCACAATAGGTGAGTGTCAGCTACAGGTCATTTTTATCAGTGATTAATGCCAAACCTCCACCTCAGTTTTCTCTTCTGTAACCTCATCCTGAAGCTTTAACAGTAAATCTACGTGACTATGGCTGCTAGAGAGGTAAGAATACCGCATGACTTACTGCAGGAAGCCAAAGCGGTCCGTGACCTTGTAGAGTTTGTAGTTGGCATCTTCCCAAGAGTTAACATGAACGCCCTCTGATACGCCCTGCAAATTCAAAATAACCTTTCAGTGGAAACGTAGAGGGGCAAAACATGCATTAAACATGTAATTCATTCCATGCTTTTGCTAATTATTATAGCCACATTTGCCCTTGTAATACTGGTATCACAGAAGGCTGCAACATGTAAATGTTCCCTTTAAGAAATTACAGTCTTCATAATTCCAGGAGTGTCACTTTAGGTGTAATGTAATTAGGTAACAGTAACTAGACAAAATGAGGCAAACTAATCTTTACCCCTGTCAGTGATTCACAAGTGTGTTTTTAATGTGTTTCACAGACACAAGTCACAATAGAACAGCCCTTTTTATTGCAGCCCTTTGATCAATAAAACCCCTTGTAGGTCATCTTGGTTAGAAGAAGAGAATATCCTGCACCAGTCATCACGAATGAAGTCGACAGCCTGTTCTGCTCGACTCTCTGAAAGCTTCCAAACTAAGCAGCTCTACCCTGACTGGAATCAACTGCCAAACGTGAGAGAAGATACAGTCTGACACACAGCTGTGTTCCATCACAGCAAGCATTCATCACTTCCTCTCCATCTCTGGGCAGAAGAAGCCTGTAACTGTTTACTTTCATCCAGCCACAGCTCCCCCACTTCTTACTTCAAACATGACAACACAAGCGGGCCTTTACCAGCACAATTCCTGCGCTCCAAGGCACAGAGCTACTGATGTAATTACAGAGGCACGGGTTGCTCCTAATGACTTAATAATACTCTTACTGATCTATCAGTCGTCCACATGTGGCCTAATCTGCATTCTGTACGTTGTTTTCTTCTATACAGCTGTGCAACTGAGGTTTTGTTTAGACTTTTGATCAACCAGGACCAGAAACCACCAGTCTACATGCCTTTTCCGCACAAGGTTTGATGGAGACAGAGCACTTTCTGGCCAACAGATGTACGAGTGCTTACTGATTACAAAACTGTACGCAAAACAACACAAAGGTCAGGGATGAATTTTGCTCAGTGGACTATTGACGCAAAAGCTCTAAGCAGGAACTGCTGAAGCAGCACTGCAGCAACAACAGGCATGGAAAACATAGGTATCGTCTGTTATAGCCATTCGTTTGTCATTAGTTAAAAGCTTGTTCACTGCAATACTAAAAACAATTGGCACCGGTGATTATAGGAACCAGTTGGAAGCATTTAATGCTTTTAAAAATCTACCCTACATAGTTTATCAGATCTGCTGCCTGATACCAGAGTTATAGTTTTACAGTAACTGTGAGACCCAGTTGGCGTAAATATATTTTTTTGATATGGTGAGGTACATCCATGGCACGGTAATCCAAAATTAACAAGCCCACCTAAAAAATAAATACATAACAATATCTGCTATTTTTTGTACCACCATTTTACCTGTATCAATATAACAGTAAAACTAAGAAGACACTGTAGGTTTACTGTTAGTTCTGGGTAGTAGATAAAACTGGCTCTTTTTCCACTGAAAACACTGTGACCCTGATTCCTATTACACACCATTGCAAAGAACGGGCAGTAAGTTTTTCTACAATGCAGCATCTCACACCAGACTACTCTGAATGAACGGTTACTTTGTTTACATTAATGACTGAATTAGGTAACAATGTTTTTCTTTAAGTGGAATTTCCCGCCTGTCTGAGGAGGACTGGTACACAGGAAACAGTTTACAATGTCCTTGGCTATGATAGAACACCAGCAAATGAAGAAATATTTGACTAACCTTGTCATACTTTGAGATGATTTCGGCCCGTTCTTCCGCGATTAACGTGTCGATGTCCTTCTTCATCTCAAAATCTGGGAAATGAACAAAAGACTCAGAATCAGAACGAATGATTATGACAAACAAGTATGAGTTGCTGGAGCGTCCCTAGTGAGAAGCGGCGTGCTCCATGTCCCAAAATGGAAAGCCGACATCAGCTGTAAGCCTCGTCTCTGAGAGTGTTCTGCATGTTTTCCCTGTGTATTATCACATGGGCTAATAGCCCAAATCTAGTCTTATCAGATTCCTATTCATGTTATTTTCAAGAAGATTAAAGCCAAAATCTGACTTCTGTGACCGGCTGCACTTCATCAAAGCAGCCACAGGCTTCCAGCATCTACAAAGAACGTCCCCATGTGGTTTTTGATAAAACACTGTCTTCAGTTTGATCGAAATAAACTTATAAACTTAAATTTCTTATAAAATGTCACATCCTCTCATTGATTCATTGTTCCTCTAGAACAGATAATTGCACAACAGTGGCTCTAGAAACCAGAAACCCAAAGCATTTTATTGCGTCCAACACAAAATGCTACATCAAAAATATGATGCCTGAGATATTTCTAAATGAACACTTTGTGATATAATTGTTTGACTGAAATATTTTATGTAGCAAAACTGTGACTTGAGAGTAACACTGCTAAAGTCTGCAGCCCAGGCATGTTTTTGCAAAGCCTATCGGGTTTTTTTGTATCATATAGCCTGAATGCTTAACATGTGCCATAGTTGTGGTTGGGCTGTCATGTACCCAGTAAGAGAGTGTACCGTTGCTTCCGATTGGTTTACCTCATCTATGTATGCGTCACGAGCTCAATGACTGGTAAGATTTTCCCAGCGAAAATTACATTGCTATAGGCTATGATAAACAGCTCCTACAGAGGTAAAGCTGCACTCTTTCAAATCATGATTTCAATATGATTCAGAAAAGTCTTACAACTCTACTAGTGACTGCCAATAGTGTGAATTGTCCAAGCAGAAAGGCGTCATCTGTGCAACAAATCAGAACTGAAGTAAATGTTCATGTCTCTTCACCACTAGGAGGTCTACTTGAAAAGGCAAACCTGTACAAATCTACTGTTACCCTGTATAGCCTGGCCTGCAGAGACGTATGCCTAATAAAGACAATAACTCAGACAAGCAGTTTTCATCGATGCATAAGGCTTTTTCAGAAATACTGAGTTGAGTTGAACCCAAAATTCATAAACATGGACAAGTGCTTGCAATTCTGAAGCACCTTGATTGACGTCAATGGTTTGTTCAGTAATGCAGAGCACCACTTCATGCCTGGCTCTTGTGCAGATAGTGTCCTAAAGTCATGCAGGGGACCCTGGACTAGCTCATAGACAAATACCTAAACAGACATGCCTGAATACTTCCTGAAAGAAGCTAAGACCAGACAGAGATACAGCCAACAGCACGCAGCAAAGCAGAATCATACGGGTAAGAAACCTGTTTAAGGATTTCACTAGACTGTGACCTAGATTACAGAGCACTGGGTATTAAGAGCAGTCACTGCACATGGCAAGGAGGACTCCTCTGATATCTCACAGAAGACCACCTACTGCACGCACCAGATGAGATATATGTTATTGTTACACCTGCTACAATATGATCTCCTGAATGCATTTTGTGCATGAACATTGAACAGCAATAATAATACAAATTGATCTAGTCCAATTACAGACAGCCTGTAAACAAAACCTGCAAAAATTGCATAGTAGATCCACACACGACAAATTTGTGCCTGATACCAATATCATCTCCAAGGGTAAAACTCCCAGAAACAGTAATAGCGGCCAATTTTGTCTGTATATTTCAATTTTTGATTTGATACTCCAATAATTTAGTTAAGCAGTGCTTTACTGACATTAGATTTTCAGCTCTTGACTGTCACGCGTCTTAAGCATCAAAGGCAGAACCCCATAGTGTCGGTTTCCAATTCAGGGATTAAGCCTAATCCGAGATTAATTTTCCTTTCAATAGGGAATCTCAAAATGCTGTAAAGACAAGGACTATGTTTAATCCCTGTAAAAGAAAACTGACCTGTAGACTCCCAAATAATGTTAGTCACAGCCTTTCATCATATTTTTTGCAGTTACACTTTTGGTTACATTTCTTTTCATATTTGTTTTGCATTCTCATAATAAAAAAAGATGCTCATGATAAAAGCTGGAACCATTTTTACTATTTTTTTGGGTTCCATGATGGCTTTTTGCTGCACACCACTGCAGTTGAGTTTATGAGTTCAGCCTGACTCATGTTTTCTCATGGGGTGGGGCCGACCCATGATGAGTTCCAATATCTCTTCACTATATTTTCAATGATACTAAAGAAATAAAGTGAGCAATCGATATCACACTTAAACCAAATTGATAAAATCAGTCAGGACCTAGTAGTCAACTGAAAGTCAGCCAATAATGGAATTTCAATTTTTAATCAGTTTTTGATAAAAAAAAATTGCCTGTGATTTTCCTCATGTTCCTTCTCATTCACTTTATTTTTGTAAAAGGTGCCCTTTCACAATTTTTTTCTGCTTTGCTGTTGCATTTAGTCTTTCAAACTTTAGTTTGGGTGTTCTCAACAAGACAGCACAGTTACTTTCTACCACAGCTTCTGTAACCACCTGCCTCCTGTCTCAGTCCTCTCAGCACAGCAGGTCAACCTCAAAAATGAAAATCACTCTGCTATGCATGAAATTCTCAGTCTCTCTCTCTGAGAATTCATGCATAGCTTTAACTCCTTACTGGGTTTCATTTCTAGATACATGGTCAAACAACACCATAATCTTGTTTATTAAATCATAGCATTGTATCAAGCTCCAAATATATTTAATTAAAGTATTATCCATCTAGTAACAGTAAAACCATCATAACATCACCTTATTTGGCTCCACTGCAAAGTCTAGAAGATCCAATCCACATATAACATCTCCACCATTCTGCTCCTCATTCTCTGCCTGACAACAGTCTGGTCTTGTAAGGAAAATCACTGCTGCTCCACAAATCCTTCAACCTCTCGCTCCTATAATCCAACAAACACTTCTGGTCACAGGCCAGATTAGAATCATCAAGATGCCAGCTGAGACCATCAGCAAGTGGAAGTGAGAGAGAATGCAGTCCAGTTAGACAGGTGGCCTTTCCTCTGTCAGCCGCACGTCAAAAACATGCCGACAAAGACGGCTGCACTTTCACCCTTGCTGAGCTTAGCTGAGCAGTCTAACAGCTCCTCAGTTTGTGAAACTGCAGTTACAACACGTTAGACTCAAAGTGTCAGAAATTTGTCATTTTCAAAATATCATCTGGTGGAAAATATACTGGCAAAACAGTTGAAACTGCTTGATTTAAAAAAATACTTTCACAATGAAATGGTCATTGTTCACCAGGAATTTCCATGATGATCAAACATGGTACACACACACACTCACGGTCACACCCACACTCACACCCTCACACACACACTTTCACACCCATACTCACACATATATCCACATAGACACACATGCATTCAGACACACACGCATGCATTCATTCACTTACATTCTCACACACAGGGATCTGATACCACATTTTAAATTTGATTTGTTATTTATAAAACCTGCAAATAAACAGAAAACTGTACATTAAAAAAGTATATAATATGCAAAATTAAAAGGAAAAGTTTACGATTCTGCAAAACTTTTAGTTTAGTGTTCAAGCTTAAGTACACTGACCTTGTTAAAACTTTTCATCCCTTCAACCAAAGTATGTGCTCAATAATTATCAGGAATGTTTGATTTGCGCATCGGAACCTTTTGCATACATTTTAAAGCTTCATGCTTATTTAAAGCAAAATTGGGTCAAATTTATGCTAAATTTTAAGAAATTGTAAAATTCATTCACCCTGCTTTTACATAGGATATATCCAAACACACATGCTATATTAAAACTGGTCTGAAGGATGGAAAACGTATCACTGGCCATACTTGTAGTTACGAATGTGATGTAACTCCTCCAGACGGTGCGATGATAAAGCTGAGCAGTAACAGTATGTGTGGGTTGGTGAGACCTAGTGTTTTATCTCTTTAGACTAAATACAAGCATGAGCTCAGTGTGATGTTTAATTTCTGAAGAATCTCTAATCTAAACACAGTTCAATCTAAACAGACTAACAGATGCAGAGAAATGACTAAGGAAGAGGGAAAGGGCTCAGGACCAGCTGATATAACTTATTCATCAAGCTGAAAAATGCAGACTGGTCCAGGGTTGATGGCTGAGTGAAAACCAGTGAACTAGGGAAAAAAAGCAGTGCAGACTCCGCTAATTACTGGACCAGTATCTGCTTCACTGAACTAACAGCTACTGCTCCTCAATAAACCGCCAGAAAAGTGGACAATAAGTGGATGCTCTTTACATCCAGTGTTATAAACCATGTTTTCCTCAAAAATGTTTCCTTTTGTGTTCTCTCTGCACAGAGCATGAGGCATATATAATAAATAAATTAATAAATAAATAAACTGTCATTATTGTAACTTAACACAGACTAACAGACCATTCTGCCCTCTCTGACAGACACGGTTACTTCTACAATTCTTTAGACTGATATTCTGACTAATCTAACAATCATATTGCTGTTTTGGTCAGAAATAAACAAAGTAATGACCTGAATTTGAAAATGAATCGCCTGAAATATGAAACTGTCTTTGATTAGACAGGTTTGTTAAAAGTCTTGTATTTCCATACTGTGGAATTCCAAAAACTACAGAAATCTGCTGAATCAAAAGTGTGCCTGGATACAAGAGGAAAATTGGTCAAACAAATAACATTAATTTATGCTTGCTATTTTTACATTTTTTGTTCTAGCATGTATCATCATTTGTCTATTTCCTATTTTTGGCACCGTTTATATGATTCAGTCAGACATGTGACACAGGCTAAAAGTTTAGGATTAACTGTCACATTTGGCACGACTTCCATGTTTGGGATTTTTGAGTAACTACCAAACCCCCATGCAGTCCCCACCCATTCCCAGGCAACCAATCAAAAACATCCACATTTTAGAAACCCAAATACGGTCAAATACTCAATTCCATGGTGAATTGTAGGATAGAATAAAGGGGGGAAAAAAGATGCCACCCAAGCCAGACAGGATCTGATTATTCTCTCGGTTTTATGGGGGGCCAATTGCTAAGGAAGGAGATTTAAACATAATAAAACTAAATCATCCTGGTCTATGCAAGTTTTCCAGACAGAATTGCAAGAATCTAACAGATATAAACCTCCAGTTTCACCGGCTTGCTTCACCCCCTCTGAAAGTCTACTCAACACGGCGAGATGTGAAACAGTTGTCACTATGGCTCCTATGCCACAGCCTATAGCTTTTAAGAAAACAACCCACAACATTAGGCAAATGTTTCAGATCAGTTTTGGACTTCCCCATGACTTATACTATAAAAGGCAATGGTTATTCACTCACCCGAAATAAACAGGCCTGAATCCCTTCAATAAACAAACAAAGCGACTTTTTCTCAGGATGAACAAATCTGGACTCAAAGCTTTATGTAAAAATAGAAGCGGAGTACATCTATTATGAAAAGTCATTTTTCCAAAAAAGAATAGAGATTTGGCCTCTTCGGTATTTCATAAGGAAGGAAAAAACTACTCATCTAAAAACCCAGTGATGGCAATAGCAGAAAGGGGACACAGTAGAGTCTTTCACTTCCACGTGGGAAAAGGCCCAATAGAATTTTTACCGTGACATCATGTCCAGCACTGCAGCGTCTTGACAAAACATATCCTTTCGGGACCAAATTTAAATATCAAGTATTTTCTATGTCAAGTCAAGTAGGCTTTTAATCACATATCAGTTCAAAGAGAAAAACAATTGTTCTCCAGGGACATGGAGCCACACAAAACAACACAGACAGGACAACACAGAGTGCAGAAAAGAGTGAGAGCTTTTAAAACACCAGAGAATCAGAAAACTTTACTGATCCTGAAGGAAACCGCTTATCCTATGACTGCAGAGACACATGAGACAAGAGCAATATAAAATACAATAAGAGCATACTAAAATGTATTACATATATACACAACAGTACAGTGAACAGTAAATGTGAGTTAACTGTGTCAGATATGAAATTCAAGCAGCATAGTAATTAAATGTGCAAAAATGCAAAGAGTTCTTATTGGTTATTTTTGCATTTTCACTAATTGTTATTGCTGATAAATAATTTATAGCAATAATTCGTCAAAAAACGTGTAGTATAAAAAAGTTTAAGTTTTCCTTGGCACACTCTTTCAAACCAACTGAGAAAATACAGACCTTCTGATACATAATCAGAGTCTGTTTGGCAACCTATGATTTTAAATTCATTGAAGAGTCTCATTAAAAACAGCCGCATGTATCCTTTTTCAGAGCACTTTAGGTAGTACATTTTCCCCCTCTCACCTCAGGTGGCTATGCCAATATTAATGACAGAGCTGGATTTAAAACCACAAATTCCACCAACTTGGCAAGTCATGAAAAGCTATTTCGGCCTCTGTACTCGCTTACTCAGTGAAAAGCAGAACACTGCAGGTTTCACTAACGGGGTTGTGAAAATGGCTGAGGGGAGCCGCAGCTGTTGCGCAGCTGTTAAGCGACCCTGAATTTAGCACCTGCTTGAAGAAAGCAACCAGTAATCATTATTTTATTTTCATGTTCATGCACAGACAATTTTAGCCCACTTTCATTTTGAGCTCCTTACCTGAAGCTCTCACCTTGAGGCCAAAATGAGTGAATGTACACGATATCCGCAGACTGGGGGGAAGACTTAATGCACATGCGTGTACAACATTCAAACCTATTTCAAACATGCACCCGATACGCACAAATGTTCTACCTCTGCCATGCTTTCGACTCTTCTGTTTCTTCATCCAGAAGCAAAGATGCTATGCAGCAAGTATAGTTACACATGCACAGAAGTACATAGACTTTTATGATGATGCTTGATGTAAACTGCATGTGAAAATCACCAGAGCTTTCAGAATTTCACCTCACACAGAGATTAAATTGGCTGCGTGTCCAAAAAGATTGTTTATTAATCTGAGTTCTAGTAGCAAGCAGTCATTCTTTCTAACCACCAGTTAGTGTTTAAGGGAAAGACACAAAGACACAGAAACATCCGTTTATATACATGTAGAACCTTTTACATGCGATCCTATTCTGAAGGGCCCATTTGATGAAAAAACAAATGTTCCCTTTTTTAATAAAAGAGGTTAGATGTAGAATATGATCAAGTTTAACACCCACCATTTACTCCTCATTCCACATGGCCTATACATGGAAATCAAACTGCAGAAACAGCCTGTAATGAATTCACTACATACATCCACGTATTCAGCTTACAGTAGTTTAGCTTCGCCTACTCACAATGGAGATATAAGGACTGTCCAGCAACAAGCAGCCTGTTTATTACCTCAAAGAGATTGGAAATGGTCATGTTAAAAAGTAATACAAAATTATTTATCCAGTTCATACTCACAAACTCACTGTTCTGTGAGTCTGTATGTCATTAAAACAGCCCTGTCCTGTCAGAGAGGGCGTTTCTCAAAAACAGACCCATCTGTCAAACATGGTAGAGTAGTCCTAGTGTATCTGATTTCTTCTTGTGTATTATTTCTGGGCTACATTATTTCTGTTCTCTTCCCCTGTCTGTATGCCACTCTTTTTTCTGCTGCTGTACTTCAGACTCTGTTCTTAACTAGTCAAGTGATGTAAACAATATGACAAGTGGATTCATTAGTGGCAAGCAATGGCTAACAATTTTACAACCTTAAGAAAGACAATGGTGAAGTTTTAGCCTGAGACTAGATCCTGACCAATGAGTACAGAACATCAAAAGCTCTGGTATCATTGCTAATTAAAAAGAAAAGGAAAATGAAAGAACTCACAAACAAAAGAACACATTAATACATGTGTATACTAATCAGCCCTTCTCTGTGGCAGGTCTCAACTTGCTCAGTTGTCAAATCTCCTTTAACAATTTTATAAACATTGGAACAGTTTCTCAATTTACTATTTAAGCCTCTTAGTTGTAAGTACTGCTTTAGCTGCAATAAATTAAAAAAAGCTAACACTTAAGATAAATGAATAGGTAGCCTCACTACTGGGACCCCCATGTTACAGGTGGGGCCAGCAGGCACCTACTTTGTGATGCAAAGAGTTAATAAAATATATCAGTCAACTACCTTGTCCCTCAGAACGCAACGCTCCATAATGAGAAACAGCAGTTGCAGTACGGCTGAAAGCCAGCAGCCAACTCTTCCCTGATAATCCTTTAGGCCACATGAGCTTCTGCCAGGGATGAAACCACTGGCAAGGACCCGCAAGGCCACAACAAGCATCTCCGGAAAACTCCACTACAGTCTCATGCATCCTGCTGACACGGTTTTAAGTAGGTCTATCACAATTGTAGATGGGTATCAAGAGAATCTTACGGATACTGATATTGATACTATTCTCTATAGAAATGTCCTGTCATAATATTACTTTCAGAGAATAAGCTAAACTCTTTCCCGTATGATGAAGAGGGTGTCATTCCTACAAATGTCTGATGGAGATCTGGTGAAGAGCGCTGCTCCCATCCCTCCCACTGATCCAATCCAGCATTAACAATGTAAAAATGCCAGCCATGGTCGAATGCATTGATGTTGCACAAATACCAATAGCAGCACAGGCTTTCCTACATTTTCCTGTATTTACCTGTCAGGGACCAGTTCTCGAAGTACCGATTCTCGATACCCATCCCTAGTTATATGTGCTGTGATGATTTTCAGCAGGCCAACCATCGTACATGGTGGTTGGCCAGAACAGCTAAATCTGCCTCATAATTACTGGCCCCTTTTGCAAAGGTCAGTGGCTAATCAGGTAACAACAAACATCTCATCTCAAGTTAATTTAGTGTAAAAAAAAAAAACCCCAACACATATTACCTGTGCATTCTTATGAAGAAAATATAACTAAAAATACTCTTACATTTACAGTTCATCTTTTAAATAATCAAACTGGGTGTTCACAAACTTGCTCACCCATGACTTCCTGTTATATTCAGATATAAATAGGATGCAGGAGACAACTCTTTCACCTTATACCGAATTAGCTTATTACACACAAAGACATTTTTCACAACCTTTCTTATTGCCAAGAGTGCTAATCATTGGCTGCATGTTCTTAGCTGTGCCCCTTCATCAGATTACATTCATGTCTGAATGACTCTTTCTTGTGCATTCTTCATACGGTCAGAACCACAAGGCTACAAAGCCACAGTGCCTAATTCAGATCTTTCTGCAGATGACACATCCTGTGAGACCAGTTAGACAGAACAGAGACTCTGACTCATATCGCACTCATCTAAAAGCTAAACAAACATGTTCATATCTCTATAATTAGGCTTTAGCTTGAGGTGTCTTTCAGTGCCCTGAGGGGCGACCCAGCATGCCAACCTGCTACATACTGGGCAAGCTTTAATGGCAACTATGCAGCTGTAAAGCCTGCTTCTTGGCCTTCTCTGGATTACCAAAGTGGATTGAATTGCTCCACATCTGACTGACTTTGCCAGACTACATGGACGTTATATGGCCTACTTTGGATGGACACATCTGCTCTGCTGCGTCTCACCAGCAGGACTGTTCCATCACAAAGCCAGGAGGGGAAACAGACGCATTAGTTTGGGGCTTTTTTACGAGGATCTCTCTGCTCGTCATGATGATCTTTCAGGAAGCTCTGGATTCATACTGGTTCCTGAACCCTGACCACACTGTGAGAAACAGGGCCGTTACAAATGTGCTGAGGAAAACAACGTCACCCTCAAACCTTCACTGATTGTTGGCCATCAAAAACACAGGACCTGAGCAGGAAACTAACATGGACCACACCCTCCTGAAGCTAGGTAGTGAAGGAAGTACAGCCTTGTGGTCATAAAGCATCCTGTACTTCAGAGAGGGTGTTTGGTGTTTAGACGAGGGTTATGGGGCATTGTGTACTTGAAAATGCAAAGAAAAACAATAGTAAACATTCTCTGTTTAGTCCTGGAGTCTGACAGAGAAGTTATCCTCATATTCTTCAGTTGCACCGTAAACAGTAGAGTACAGCACAGCCCGGTCTCTCTGAGAAGCTTCATGACAACAACAAAGCAGAACTTGCTTAACCTGGCCAGAGGTTAGAGTTTCAGTTTCTCACATTGGGTGGTTATTCCCTGATGTTTGATTTCTGAGCTAACAGTCCGAGTTCAGTTCAGCTTTTGACGTTAAAACAAGCACTGAAAAACAGTTAAGATCGGCAGCCGGTGTACTGTAATATACACGTACAATCTGAGTAATAAATCAAAAACGAGAGTTACACGCTGAAGAAACAGACAGAAACTTCAGCAGCTAATGTTATTCTCACTTCGGGTCGGCTCAGACTCGGCTCAGTCCTGTACACGCTCGGCTCAAACACGGCTTAGTTCGGTTCATGCTCGGTTCAAGCACGGCTCAGTTCGGTTAATGCTCGGTTCAGTTCGGTATACGCTCAGCACATGCTCGGCTTAGTTCGGTTCACGCTCGACTTAGTTCGGTTCACGCTCGGCTCTGTTCGGTACACGCTCGGCTCAGTCTCGGCTCAGTTCGGTACACGCTTAGCTTGAATTCGGCTCAGTGTAGTACACGCTCCGCACAGACTCGGCTCAGTTTGGTTCACGCTTGGCTCAGTCAAGTCAACTCCATCAAAGCAAGTCGAAGGAATGCACTCATTCTGTTTTCAGCTCTGCTCCATCACTCCAGTCCTTTTTTAAATCAATGTAAGATCAAGCGAGGAAAGTAATTTTTATAACGCCAGTTCCAGCTTAAGCCCATCTAAACCTCGCCCGTGTGTGTGTACGTGTGTTGTAGATGTTGCTGCTCCTGATCTCCCCGTCCTCCTCGCCCATCAGCACACCCCGCGTGCTCTAAAGACAAACAGTCACTGAAATAAGGAAAGTTAGTTGGTGTTTAAAGGCCCTTACCGTTGTTGGTCTCCTGGGCTCCAAAGGTGGTTCAGTAAATATTTTGTCATAGTTTCACCGACAGATTAAACTAGGGATCCTGTACACACGTCCGTTCAGCTGGGCTCCATGTGAGCAGAGGCTCTCTGTGTGTGTGCGCGCGCGCGTCGCAGGGGGGCAGGAACTTTCCTCTTGAGGAGGATGAGTTTTTTTGAGTGGGTCATAAATACAGTTCTTTATTTAGTCATTATATGCATACTATTATTTCTGTTTATTTTTCTTTATCTTTTTCTTTTGTTGTTATCTTTGTTGTTTTTTTCTAATTCTACATTAGGAATAGGGTTAATTAGTAAATAAACACGGCACGACTTGTGTTTCTCTTCTGTATATCCAAAATTCACTAATGTCTATTTTAGTATTCAAACGTGTTTTGCCCTTTCTGTAGAATTACACTATTACTGGCCTACAGCTTGGAAACCTGAAATGTTGTTAATGCAAATGTGGCAATTTTGAGATTATGGTACATTAATTGTGAGTGTAATGTAATTTGCATTACACATGGTTCTCTCTGTGTGTGGATGAGTGGGGGGGGGAGTCGTGCTGGAATAGTCATGCTGCGCCCTCTAGCGGTTCTTTTTCACTCAATTTTCGGCTTTAATTTCCCTGACAAGTCCCTAAAAGTTTCACATTGCTAAAGGACACACCCCTTTTGTAATTTTTGTTTAGAAATTAGATGCTATTAGCTTGTGTCCCTGATTATCAAACAGTTTGAAGCTTACATACAACAATCAGCTGTAACATTACAACCACTTGCTAAATGGGGCAGCGGGTGGCCTAGTAGTTAGGTTATTGTCCCTGTGATCAGAAGGTTTCAAATCCCAGGACTGTTAGTGGCACCACTGAGTTACACTAGAGCAAGGTACCAGCCCCCACACACTGGGCATGTTGCTGGCAGCCCACTGTAGCTCTTGGTGAATGGGTTAAATGGAAAGAAAGAATTTCACATTGTTCACACTGGTTTGCTGTGTTCATGCATGACTATTGAGGGGTGACTTCTTATAGTCACACAGCAACTTTTATCCATCAAAGCATGGTCTTCATAGGGTGATGTGCTGTGGTGTCTGGCACCAATACATTACCTGCAGTCCATTACATATGGTAAGTTGTGAGGTGGAGCCTCCGTGGATTGGACTAGTTATGGCGAGTACATCGTTCAGATGTGCGATTGGAATGAGATCAGGGGACTTTAAAGGCCAAATGAACACAGTGAGCTCCTTATCATGTACCTCAAATCATTCCTAAACAATTTTGCAGTGTGGCAGGGTGGATTATCCTGCTGAAACTGACTACTGCCATTAAGGAGTGCAGATCCAATGAAGGGGTGTACCTGATTTGCTACAATGCTTGGGTAGGTGCTACATGTCAAAGTAATGCCAAGGTTTCCCAGCAGACCATGACCCATCACATCCTGGTGCCATCTCTTACCTAGATAAGCAATGCACACCAGTCCACCTTCTTCCATTGCTCCATTGCTCAGTTTTCCAGTTCTGATGCTCTTGTGCACACTGTAGGCATTTTCAGTGGTGGATTAGGGTCAGCATGGGCTCTCTGACTAGTTTTCGTGACCATGCTGCCCCATACGCTGCGTGTTCATGCACTGTGTGTTCAGCCATTTTTCTATCATAGCTAGTGTTCAATTTTTTAGCCATTTTATGCTGCAAATTTACAGTGGGTTGCTATGTGGCTGCTTCATACCACTGTTGACCCCCTAGGCTCAATTTAGAAAGGGGTCAGTGTTTCCCTTACATGTAAGATTAGATCAACCTCTTTATAGCCACAGTGTTGTGATTCATAACTTGATTAGAGTTTGGAGACAAATCAAGTTCCAACTGAAATCAGATTCTGTTTCATTTCTTTTCCCAATAGAACCCTTCTTTCGGCCCGCTAGCCTGCGTGGTGCTTCTGAATAGTGAAAGGCAAAGGTTCTATAGGTCATGGATGATTTTTGTTAAGATAAAGCCCTTGCTTAATTAAAACAACTGAGGGTGAAATACCTTAACTTTATCATTATTATTATTATTATTATTATTATTATTATTATTATTATTATTATTAATAATAATAATAATAATAATAATAATA